>BQNB010007226.1:0-59186 GCA_026074375.1 Tanacetum coccineum | reverse complement strand
ATTTTAATTTCTATCAATTAGCTTTCTCTTAGTCTATCTTTTCTTTGTGTCCTTTGTTTTGTAAATCACTCTTTCGTTCACCATCATGATGTATGAAAGACCACCAACCACATCCTTTCAAAACCCTCCACGAAACACAACCTTCCCATTCCAAAATTATACCTTGGTGTTCCAACAACATCAAGATGAATCTATCTACGATGCGTGGACTCATTTCAAAAACTTAATCCAAAGAGTCCCTCATCATGGCCTTGATTTATTGTCCCTCACTCAATTCTTTTATGATCATGTTGACGACTATAACCGAATGGACCTTGACTTTGCAGCAGATGAGAACCTTGGGGAATTAGTGGTGAAAATGCATGGGAATCCATAGAAAATTTTGCCCAAGGCCAAAAAGAATAGGACAACCCACCAAAGATTATTTCTGAACAAGAATTAGAAAATTTAAAGGCTTAAGCAAAAAGATTGTTTGGAAATAAGAAGGTTTGAGTTGAGATGCATAGGGGTATAGCATGGGATAAGGTGAAAAATTCAAGCCCACAAAGTACCTCACAAGTCCTCCCATTATTTGAGGTACACACACCGCTAGTGACTTACCCGGAAGAAGTAGAAGAGAGTTTAGGAACCCCGATGGAGATAGAACCTTTAGACAAAACGAAACTAGAGGATGTAGGTTTAAATAATCATAGCATTCCTATTAGTTATAAGGAAGTTTCTATTTTTGATGAACCAGAGCCTCAACCACAACCCTTACGTAATTGTCCATCTTTAGATGTAAGTCTAGGAGACGAAAGAGGCCTCGAACCACCCATCAAACCATTTAGTCCGGATAGTTTTAGGATGAAGGTAGTAGATCTCTTGACTATTCATACACCACCTTCACCTGGCTTGGAGTCTTTCCACCTTAAGGATATGTATTGCTATTATCACCCATGTGTAGATGACCTTAAGAAACATTATGGATTTAAACTAGGTTTATTAGGACAAGTTGGATCCTCAGGTGTTAATCTTTCGAATTAGGAGGTGATAGAGAATAATTTCTTTAGGGGACTTAGTTTACCTGTTAAGCCAAGTGAATTAGAAAAGTGTAGGATTAAAGAAACACACCATTTAGAGCATATATTTCAACTACTACTTTTTCAACATAAGGCTCTTTCCTACCACAATGGTGTATAGCATTACTATCACCCACACATAAACTTAAGTGTAGGGGAGCCCTCCCCTTTATCTGTTAAATAAGGGTAGAGCCAGGCTCGTGACTCGAACAAAAACAAGTGCTTATTGGGAGGCAACCCAATACATTTTAGCTAGTTATCATATGTTTCTTCTCCATTATTGAGCAAACCAGGGGAGTACTAGTTTCTCTCGACTTTTTTCTTTTCCCTTTATTCATTTTTACGGGTACTTTTAAGAACATTGGGGACAATGTTCATCTTAAGTGTATGGGTAAATAAGCATTAGAAACTATTCCTTCAATTTTTATTTGCTTGTTTCTTAAAATGATGAGTAATATATTGAAACATACCATAGACGGTAATTTTAACCAAAATTTAATAAATTTTTTATGACACATACCGACGAAAGCAGAGTATTAATCACGTCTCATGGATAAGAATTTATATGACTAGCACAAAAACCCTCAAATTTCACCCCACAAATATGAGGTTCGCCTTTAGATCTTTAGGAATTCAGGTATCCATTTTTGATACCTAAGATAATTTTACCTTTAGCTTTCTTGAGTTAAGGATCGAGCAATCATATGTATCTATTCCATCGTTATGGATGTGTATATGTAGTTTTGTCACCATTTTTGGAGTATTGGTATCGATTTAAAATTATATGAGTGTACCGGTAATGTATTAAATTCTAGAACTTGTTTTTGTGATGCATCCCAAGACTGCATAGTGCGAATTAGGATTTGCTAAATGATAAGAGGCACAAGAATTAACCTATGTTTTAAACCTGTATTTGTTATTATGGTCACCTCGATCATATAACTATCTCACACCCTTGCCATGCACTCATTTTTAGTGCAGGATACCTCTATTACACCCTTTTGAGCCTATCCTTTTCACGGTTCTTGTAAATTTCTGGTGCACTCCAAATTTTTAATGAAGAGCATTGTTAAACCCTTAACCAATTGTTACACCCAAATCTCCTTAGCCTACCTTATGTGTACTCACTTTTAGTACACTATTGTAATCCAGTTAATTATTGCAGGAGTACATAGTTGCTAACTCGAGTAATTTATCCTTGTAAATACAGTTTTGGGACGATTGAGAATCATGGTAGTTTTTATCCTATAAAGAATTGGGGAATAAGTCACCTATTACCCCCCATTAGAGCTCAATAAGCTCCATGTTTGTTGATCCTTTCAATTCGGGTCATTAGCTTAGTAAATTGTAATAAGTTAGCAAAAACTCAAGTGTAGGGGTGTGTTATAAACTCCAAGTTATGTATTATATTAGATTGATGTAGAGTTTGTATTTTAGTTCGTTATCTATTCCGTAGAGCAGTCGAGTCAAGTCTTGGCTTAGCAACGCCTCAGCATATGATAATGCTCCAAATATACATAAATTATCTCCTGTTAATATGTAAATTATCTAAATAAATATGTTAAATATCATGTGATTAGATACTTATTTGTGTAACAGTTGTTTCAGGACCAAAGATCACGAAAAGGACTAAGAAAGCAAAAGATATTCGTTAAATGGACTAACGACCGTTAGAAGAAGGATCTAGAAGTGAAAGAAGGAAGTATTACATGATAAACGCCAAAGTGCGGCGCACATGTTCTAAAAGTACGACATAATTTTAGACGGGGAAAGAGAAAATTTATTGCTGAAGCCAAGTACGGCGCACTTCCTATGGAAGTGCGACGCACTTTAGCCTGCAATAACTCAAATCATTAATTTGGAGCATTGATTCCATAACCTTTCATCCCCCTCTTCTCACCAACTGATAGCTTTACATGGGCTATAAATAGGAGTAAAAAATCAGAGTTTTAGACATCAATCTCATAATCAAATCCTTTAAATCAAGGAAATACTCTCAAGAGACCCTTTTTGGAAGTTATGGTGGAACACTCTTGTTGTTCATCCAATTCCAAGGGGTGCTCATCTAAAATAAAAAGGAAAGTAAGCTAAGATCAAAGGGTTAGCTATTGTGACAAAGTGGATCACTAATTTCGGGTTTTAGTTGTTAGAAGTTCTTGGAAAATCATACATTTTAGCTTGTGAAGTTGGTATAAACCTTGTTCCCTTCTATAATTACATGAATTCTGAGTTTAACTTGCTTAATATGAGTGTTATTTCAAACATTATGAAGTAGTTCTTCTATGTTTGTTTGGGATCGATGAGAGTCGTAGTATGAGCATGTTGAATAACTTATTAATGTGGATGTAATAATATTAAACTTGATGTTTGAATGCTTGATCCTTGTTGATTATTTGATCTCTCATGAAATATGAAATTAGGTCGAAAGGCTCCATCTAGTGATTGATTTCGAGTCATGAATCAATATTAACTTTATGAGAATTAGCTAATAAAATGATTATTCAACCAAGTAATAAAATGTTTAATGCTTATTCCTATGTCTAAAGAACTAGAATAAGAAAGTTTAATATTATCATTTCCAAACATGAATCTATCTTACATCATTTTATATAAAAAGGATTAAAGGCCGAAAGGAATTTCTTTTATATAAAATAGTTAAACGCTTAATTAACTATCGGTTGCGTGTACGTTTAAATCTTTATTCATGTGTTCACCATTATTCTGATGCTCATCCTCGTTGTTTTCCTTCCCAAACAAATATACTTTTAATTAATTAGTTTAATCAAAACATTAAACCGTGTCTTAGATTCGTGACAAATCTTGAGATGCATTGGCAAGACTGTTCACTTGTATGAGAAACCCAATCCCGTGAAACGACCTGGTCTTACCTTAAATCTATGCTATAAACGGGGGTTATACTTTACCCGTGTGTTAGTTGGAAATCAGTTAAAACTAGTATTATAAATTTAAAGCTTTATTAACACATCAAAAGTTTTTGGCGCCGCTGCCGGGGATTGAATTGTTTCTTGTTTAAGTATTTCATGTTTTGCAAACCAAAAATTTACTACCTCGTCGTACAGTTTTCTGGAAAACTGACCCAAAAAGATTTTTTTTTCATTTTTACTACAGAAAGTACGACGCACATGCATCTAGTACGCCGGTTTTTCTAGAAAAACAAGAAGTACGTCGCACCTCTGAGAAATTTACACCAAAGAAGTCTGTAATGAACCTAAACAAAAACAAACTCCCTCCAAACGACTTAAGTTCAACTTCAAAAAGAGAAAAGGATAGATTTTATAATGTTTGATTCCTTACTTACTACTTATAAAAAAAAATCATAAAAGGTGAATGGCTATAGAAATCTAAAACATGTTGAATGCACCACTAATTATCAAATGATTATTAGAATGGTCTTCCTATATGTTATATTTGTTTATAATGTTTAGCTTGTAACATGTTTTTGACATCCTATAACTACTTATGATTTAAAAATTACAGAATGATTGTTTATGAATCTTTGCATGATTATTTAGTGAAAGGCATGTTTAAAACTTATGAGTTATTTCAACTATCATGGGAATTAATTAGAAATAGATTGATTTAAAATGATTAGATAATCTAAAAGATAAAATTATTAACTGGAAATCTAGAAGTACGTCGGACACTTTGTTAAATACGATGGTTTTCTGGAAAAATTACAATAAAATTAAAAACCAGAAGTAACCGCACTTTCTGTAAGTACGCCGTACTTACCTAGTTTTACTAGCTTACAGCGAATCATCATATCCTCTCATTTTGAAAAAATTTCTCCGTTTATTTCCTTCTAATTTTCTAAAGATTTTTTGAATATGAAAGTACGCTCAAACTTTACTTTTACTAACCCACTAATGTTTACTTTGATGTTGTGCTATCTTAAGAACATTATGGACCCAAACTCAAGTACAAACGATTATGCCTAGGAGAGGATGATCGATTTTCCTAAAAGAGTATGAACACAAGAGAATGGGACACACCATATCACGCTATCGAATTTGCACGCCAAGTAGAGGATTTACTACCCACACCCATTCAACAATCCACAAAAATCCTGAAACCTAGCAAATAGCAAAGAGACTACGCGAGATTCTAAACAGAATATTTCTACGAAGATATTATCGAATGGAAATGGAAGGAAAAGTGAAAGATACAATTGCACCCAGTTCATAACTGGTACTAGACATCTATATGTATGGGGACTTAATATTCTGGCGAAATAACCATAAAATACTCATCTCGAACATTAGCTTAGCAGTCGAGGCCTATGAAGTTGTAAAGCTTTAGCAGATAAGACAAATGTGATACAATTGTTACAGAAGAATGAGTTCACCAATCATCTTAAAAGTAAGAACTGTTTATTTCTTCTGTGAAGATATATACCTTACACCCAACCCTGTGAGAGATGATATTGTTCGGACATAGATGGCTGAAATCGGTCCTAAAAATAACAAGAGGATATTGAATTTGGGCAAGGAATCATGACTATCTACCCATCCTATGACTCTTTTCATGCGATACACCGACAACTCTATAACTCAACAGTGATATGGGACCATATTATAACAGTACTAAAGATTTTTCTGGAGCAGACATACCGAAAATCGAGATGGGTAAATCGAAGCGACAATACACAGCAAAATTATTGTTGTAATCATGGCACAACAGCAATTCCAAAATTATAAGAAAAGACAACAGTGGACTACAACTTATGACTTTCCATTCTGACTCTGAACGCGTACCTCTCATTAGAATATCACAAAACCATTGAATAAAAAAGAAATGACCCATGAAGCGTTGGAAAAAGACATTCTAGAAAGAATTACAATCTTACAAGAGTCAAGGCCGATAATTGAATACCACTTAAATATAGTGACCAACACAAAAAGTTACTTGATAGTGTCCTAATGGATAACACTCAACGACATTGACATAGCGAGGGAGCAATAGCAAGAACAAGATGAAGAAAAGTACACTAATGATGCCAAAGAAGGATACTAGTGACAACCTATGAAGAACATCTAAAAGAAAGACTGCGACCCCTAGTCTTTGTTCTTCTATTCGTATTGAAGGAAAATATGAAACACATGCACGAGCTATACTGCCAAACATTAATTTCCCTCTTTCTCCACCCTATTTTCTGTGCTCTACAACCTATTTCGATATTTATAGTCCCTTTGACGTATATACACTGTTGTCAATTTATTCCGATTCTGACCGCGTGTTCGACATCGTGTGTGCGAGCTTTATGTAGGATATACATGATTGAGTCCGAGGTTTATTTGATTAATAATCCCTTTCTTGGAATGTATTATTGCTGGTTTTATGGTCATCTCCGATGTTGGTTCTTGAGACACCGTCAAATTTGATTTAAGAGCGAATAGCCGTAAAAAAGCGTGTGTCGACACGTCCGTTAATTCCAAATCTGATTTTTAGCGACAGACGGTTTACTAGTGCGAAACAAAATCGTCATGTAGATACTCTAGTTTCAATGGAAAGGGAATTTTTAAGGTGAATAAAAATGCTAATTAAGTTTGGGGTAAATTTTACGGTAGAGTTTTATGAGTATTTAAGTAATCCTGACACTAATCGACAAATGCCTTCGATACGAGGCACACCCCATTGTGGATACATGGACAGGTCAACAAAATAGACTAACAAGACAAGTGACATTTGAGTTATGCGTATTAAATGCATTCTAATTTGTTACTTCAGTTGCTTTAACTTATAGCAATCATTTGAAGCACATACTATCAGTTACTGAAATCATTCTCTCTCTTTTATAATAATACTGCATGATGTCAGCTTCGATTCCTATTGAGGATGTTCCCACGCTCATACAACCTTCTACAAAAAAACGCTCATAATTTTGTAGTTGATCAAAAAAAATGGAAGTCTTATATATGTGGGTGAATTCTAGTGTTGGGTGATCTTTTAACGAATAGTTCTGAGTGCCTTATTCAGGTGAAGTGTTTGACTTATTCTACTTGGGTTCTACACTATCAAGCAGTGGTTGAGATAGGGGATCATCTTTCCGATTTAATGGGAGACAGTCTGATGCCTGTGCGTCGGGTGTATGGGGGTGGACTCTTTGTTAGAGCTTCTTGCAGCTCGTATTTTATTGACTTGTATTTGGGGTTCATGTGTGGACAGTACGTGGTTATGATGATTTTTTAATTACTCTTAATCATGGTGGGCTGTGGATGGTAGCGGTTCATTTGAGACTTCTTAGGTTTTGTGGTTGTTGGTGTGTTGATGGTTGTTGTGGTAGTGATGGTGGTTTTTTTGAAGATGAGTGGTTAGGGAGGGTTGTTTATGTAGGTGTACGAAGTTGTGGATGGGAGGATAGTTTTTGTGTTGAGTGTTATGGGAGGTTGTGGGAGTTGTGGAATTATTTTGGGTGGAAATATTTGGTAAGTTTTTTGGGTTGTGTGGTGGTGGGGTGGGGGGGGCGTATGGGTGGAGTTGGGTGTTTATTGGAGTGTAGGAGATGTAGTTAGTTTTGCGTTTTGATGTTGTGCTAGGTGGGGTGGGGTCTATGTTGGGGTGAAGATAGGAATACATTGTCCAAATGTGTTTGAAGGAGGTTTGGATGGGAGGGGTGGGTGAGATGGTGAAGAGTCTGAGTTTGTTGTTTAGTATTGTGTCGCGTTATATGTTACAAGGCGGGGGGGGGGTAGGTTTTAGTATGTGTTATTACAGTTAGGGACGGTTGGGTAATTGGGTGGCAAGTTTGGAAGACATCATAGTTCAGTGTGGTCAGTTTGTGTGACAAAGAGGGAGTGTTTAGGGTGTGAGTTTATATGGTTTGCGATGGCGGTAGTTGTCTGTAGTGGGTAGTAGTTTGGGGCGTTTTAGAGGGGCGTTGTCAGTTAATTACGTGATGGTGTTGTGGTTTTGGGGGGATTTTTGTAGTTGGAGGGGGTTTATTTCGCGGGGTTTTTGAGTTTGAAGGGGGTTTAGATGGGTTTTAGTGGTTTATTAGTTAGTGTATGTAAGTCTTATGAGGGTTATTGTGGTTGTAGTGTTTTAGCCGTTTTATGTACGGGTGGTTATGTGCATTGTATTCACAAGTTTTGTTTGGATTGGTTCGCGGGTTGGGTTGTGGTTTGTGTTGTTAGTTTTGTATATTTTTTGACACTTGGGGGAGGGTTTTCTACACGAGATATTGGGCGGCGTGAATGGTTGTTTTTGGGGTACATGGTGACATTAACGAGGCTCTATGAGAAGATACGGGTGATGTGTTGGTTCGTCTATGGGTGGTAAGTTGGGTAGGGGAACAGTGAGGTTATTTCAAACTGGTTATTTTTTATCTTTAGTGAGAGTGTTGGTTGTAGGGTTGTTTGTGTACTGGTGAGTGGTATGATGGTTTAGGTGACTTTTGGTCTCGTTTTTGATGTCTTTTTTGGTGGTGGTGTATGTGGGTTCGGTTGGGTGTTTCACGGTTGTTGATGATTACATTCATTTAATAGTTTGGGGGGGTGGAGTAGTGGGGTATTCATAGTAGTTTAGAGTGGAAGATTTAGGGTTGTGGTGGGGGGGATAGTTGAGGGCGGCTGGTGGGTGTTGAAGCGAGGTTATTGGTGAGGTGTCTAATGGAGGTCGGAGGGGTGAGTGTAAGTGGGAGAGAGGGATGTGGGTGAGGCACGGATGGTTCGTCGGGGGGGGTTTGTAGGAGGATGCGGCGGCTATGGGTCAGGGCTGTAAAGCGCAGTGGGTTCAGACGATGGGGAGGGGTGTGGAGTAGTTGGTGTAGTTATGTGAGGCGGGTGGTAGGTTGGGGGGGTGGTGGTTGAGTGGGTAAAGTTATGGGTGGGGGGGGGGTCTGCGGTTATTGGTCGCGGAGGGCTGAGATCTTTGAAGTAGGAATTATTCTTTTGTTTAAGGTGGATGGTGGGATATGTGTAGTTGTGTAGAAAAAAAGTTTAAATGGGGGGGGTGTTGGTGGGTGATGGGGGTAGAGGTAAATGTGGGGGGGGGTGGTGGGTGGAGTTATGGTAGAAGTAAGTGGGGGTGGGGGGGGAAGGAAAGTTGGGTGGGGAGAATGAGGGGGTGGAAAGGGTGGGAGGTTGTTATGTGTGGTTGGTGTGAGGGTGGGTTGGGGGGTGGATGTGTGGATAGGGATGTGTGATAGTGGGGAATAAGGTGTTTTGGGGATATGAGGGGGGGGGGGGGGGGTTGGGATTTAGTTTAGTGAGATAATATTGTGGGTGAAGGGGGTGAGGTGATGATTGGGATGGGTTGGGTTTGTTTGTGGGGGGGGTGGGTGTGATTGTAGGTGTTGGGTGATTGGGTTGGGGGAGGTTTGGAGTAGGAGGGGGGGGTGGGTGGGGAGTGGGGTGTTTTGTGGGGGGGGTGGTGGGAAAGGGGGGGATTGGGTTGTTTGGGTTGTGTGGTGGGTTGGTGGTAGTGGGGTATGATAGGGTGGGGGGATTGGGGGTGGGGATGATGTGATAGGGTGGTTTTGATTGGGTGGGGTAGAGTGGGGGTATGGGGGTTGTGGGTGATGGTGGGGAGGGTTTTTGTTCTAAATAGGCCTGCGATCGGGCTATCATCAACTTTGAGTACGGGATGAAGATATTCCAAAGATGGCATTTAGAACTCGGTATGGTCATTACGAGTTCCAGGTTATGCCATTTGGCTTGACGAACGCACCAACGGTGTTTTATTAGTGGATCTCAAGAACCCCGCGCGTGTGCAAGCCATTTTTGATAAAATTGTAATTGGTCTTTATTGATGATATCCTAATAATATTTCAAAGAACAAGTAAGAACACGAAGAGCACCTTAAGCTAATCTTAGAATTGCTTAAGAAAGAGGAGTGTATTGCCAAAATTTTCCAAGTGTGGATTATAGATCCGAAAGTACAGTTCCTCGGGTCACGTGATTGACAGCCAGGTATTCACGTAGACCCCGCCAAACATTGAATCCATTAAAGATAGGCTTCCTCCTAAGTCACCAACGGGAGAATCGTACATTTTTAGGTCTTGCTGTATTATCAAAGATTCATCGAAGGATTTTCGAAGATTACCAAACCAATGACCAAGCTCACTCAGAAGAAGGTCAAGTTTGAGTGGGGTGACAAACAAGAAACAGCATTCCAACTGTTAAAGCAAAAGTTGTGTAGTGCACCAATTCTGGCTTTACCTGAAGGAACAAGATTTTATCGAAACACAGTGATGCTTCGATCAAAGTATAAGGCGCTGTATTGATTCCTCAAAGAAAGAAGGTGATTGCTTATGCATCATGCCAACTGAAGATTCATGAGAAGAACTATACGACTCGTAATTTGGAACTTGGAGCAGTAGTGTTTGCTCTCAAGATTTGGAGACACTATCTGTATGGAACCAAGTGTACCATGTTCATTGATCACAAAAGTTTACAACACATACTGGATCAGAAGGAATTAAACATGAGACAACGTCGTTGGTTGGAGTTGCTTAGTAATTATGATTACGAGATTCGTTATCACCTAAGGAAAGTAAATGTCGTCGTTGAAGCCTTAAGCAGGAAGGAACGAGAGCCACCATTAAGGGTTCGAGCCTTAGTCATGACTATAGGTTTAAATCTCCCCAAACAAATTTTGGATGCTCAGACTGAAGCACAGAAACCAGAGAACATCAAGAACGAAGATGTTAGAGGTATCTTGCTTGAAAATTCTAAGGATCCGGAGAAATTTAGAACAAAAAAGTTAGAACCCCGTGCGGATGGAACTCTATGCTTCAATGGCAGGATTTGGTTACCATGTTATGGCGAATTGAGGACTGTGATCATGCACGAGTCCCACAAGTCAAAATACTCTATTCATCCAGGTTCTGACAAAATGTATCAGGAGATGAAGAAGCTATATTGGTGGCCCAATATGAAGGCTAACATCACCACCTATGTTAGCAAATGTCTGACATATGCTAAAGTCAAGGCCAAACACCAAAGGCCATCAGGATTATTGGTACAACCCGATATACCTTAAGGGAAGTGGGACAATATCACTATGGATTTTGTCATGAAGCTTCCTAAGTCATCACAAGGCTACCACACCATTTGGGTAATTGTCGACCGACTCACTAAGTTCATAATCTTTATACTAATAAGGGAAACTGATCCTCTGAAGAAACTGCTAAGAATGTACCTAAAGGAAGTGGTCACGAGGCATGGAATCCCTGTCTTAATTATTTGTGATCGTGACTCTAGATTCACATGAAACTTCTGGAATTCCCTTAAGAGAGCTTTGGGTACTAACATGGACATGAGTACTGCATATCATCCGCAGACTAACGGATAAAGCGAGAGGACTATTCAAACTCTCAAGGATATGTTGTGTGCCTGTGCAATCGACTTTGGAAAGGGTTGGGTTAACCATTTTCCAGTAGTCGAACTCTCATATAACAATAGTTATCACGCTAGCATCAAGACTATACCATTTGAAGCACTTTACAGTCGAAAGTGTCTTTCACCTGTGTGTTGAGCCGAGGTTGGACAGGTGCAACTCACTGGTCTGGAATTAGTTCAAGAAACAACCGAGAAGATCATCCAGATCAAGCAAAGGATGCAAGTCGCCCGTGATAGACAAAAGAGTTACTCTGATTTAAAGCGTAAGCCAATGGAAGTTCAAGTTGGAGATAAGGTTATGCTTAAGGTTTCGCCTTGGAAAGGGGTCGTACATTTTGGCAAACGAGGGAAGTTAAACCCTAGGTATATCAGACCATTCAAGGTGTTGGAAAAGGTTGGAACCGTTGCTTACAAGCTTGAGTTTCCTCAAGAATTGAGCAAGGTTCACAATACGATTCATGTATCCAACTTGAAAAAGTGCCATGCCAACAAACCATTAGCTATTCTGTTAGATGGACTTCATATTGATGACAAGCTTTATTTTATCGAGGAACCAATAGTAATCATGGATCGTGGCATTAAACAATTGAAATAAAGACCTCACCGTTGTCAAGTGCCACGTCTTAAGCCTTGAGGACAAGACTCATTTAACGGGGGGAGATTATAACACCTTGTGTTTTAGGGTCATTTACAACGTCAATAAATTCACTATTTATTTTTAGTATTGTACGCGTTTACTTTTAAATCATAATCGTTAAGTTAAATCGCGTAAGCTAAAAATTTTCATTCAATGTAAACGGGCATCAAATAATTAAATGGTTACATCAAGCAAGTGTTAAGTAATTATTTTGAGGATAACTATTAACTTTTTTCATTTTATTTTTATTGGTTACGTAAAGTGTTTACTTTTCGCGATAAAATACGTTTAGGCATTCCCGGAACTACCAAAACTTTTCTACGCTTCAACAAATACCCATAATTATACCCAATACTCAAAATTTACAAAATAACA
Source organism: Tanacetum coccineum (assembly GCA_026074375.1). Classification (NCBI taxonomy): domain Eukaryota; kingdom Viridiplantae; phylum Streptophyta; class Magnoliopsida; order Asterales; family Asteraceae; genus Tanacetum; species Tanacetum coccineum. Next base: position 46,755 of record BQNB010007226.1, on the reverse strand, counting down.
TCACATATGATCTTATATGGCCGGATATATATGGAAAGATAAAAAGATATTAGTTAGCAAAACACATCCCCTAAATTTCATGGGATGATCTCACCTTTTAGGAACATTTAGATATTTTTTTCTCAAGACTTTCCAAGTCTTGACCAAGACTTCCTTAAAACCCTCACAGGTCATTGTATGACATTATGTAATTCATAATTTATTTTTAGGGTTTTACGCGTTTTCTCTTAAACCGTAAACGTTAAGTTAAATCGCGTAAACTAAAAATGATCATTCAATGTAAACGGGCATTAAACAATTAAATCGTTTACATCAAGCAGTGTTATATGATTATTTAGATGATAATTTATTATCATTGCACATTTTATTTTTCTTTGGTTACGTTAAGTGTTTACGTTTCGCGATAAAGTACGTTTTAAGCCTTTCCCGGAAGCACGCGTTAACTTATCTCCCCCCCACGCTTCATCAAATACAAAATTTTGTCTCAATTACCCAATACTTAAAGTTTATTTAAAACTTCAAGTATTTATCACTTTATTCATATTCATTATGAAGGAATTCAAATCAAACCCTACAATGTACAAGTTATACATTGTATTTAATCTTTACTACATTATACTTCAAATAATGCAAGAATACTTTAAATAAAGATCAAAAATACTATCTAACTCATATACATACATATATAAACGCCTACATATAGATAAGATGAGCCAAGAGTCACCAAGAAGCTTTGTAAAATATCTTCATGCAACTTGAACCATGACTAGACCAAGATAAGCTCTAAATAAGCCTATCTTATTCTCATGTCATCCAATCTTCTTCAAGAAGCTTTGCCACCTTGCATACATCAACTAGACACTAAAATATCTTCCTAGTAGTATAAATAAGGGTGCACTTGTGATAGAAAAGCTCATACTTTCCATTTCATTACAAAGAAATCACAAAAATCTCTTCCTTGTTCTCTCTAATACCCCACGGCTCAAAACCCCCTCCAAACCAAATCCATTGCTTGATTTTCTATCATTATACAAGCATACACACATCATATCTAAGGTATTCTAAGAAGGTTTCAAGAGTTGGTTAACCATTTGCAAGGAAGGAATCAAGAAAAGAAAGAAAGGGTTTACTTGGGAAAAATTAGGGTTTCATCCTAATTTTTCAAGCCAAGAGTTTAAATCACAAGGGTGTGATTGGTTTTCTTTTCTCTACTCATCCACACAAGGTTATATATAAAGCTTAATCATTTCATAACTAAGATTTTATGTGTTCATATGTTATATTTAGCTAAATCACCATTTAGGGTACTTTTGAATATGTAAAATGGATATTTACTTATGATTAATGTTATATGGACTTATTTACATGTCATATAAATGGTAATATCATGTTAAAAGGGATGTATAAGTGTTCTAACATGTTGGTTAAGTATGAACATGTTTATGAGCAAATTAGGGTTTCTAATGTTAACTTATGAGTTACAAGTGAAAATGGTAGTTAAACTTGTTATCTTGAACACACTTGAGCAAAGCATGATCTAATGGACTTTATATATGTAAAACATAAGATAGAAATGTTGTGAAGTAGTTGTAATAAGGTGTTGAAGCTTAATGGTACAAAAATCAAGCTTAAAACATGTCTAAATCACAAAACCTCAAACCTTCTGTTTTGATTCGAATTTGGAAGCAGCCATATTATGTTTTATAAAGATATTACATCTCATGAGGATTCCAAAATGATAAGAAACTCGAAAATCTGATTTATAACGAAGAAGATACGCTAGTTACGAGTTTACGACGCTAAATACTTTATAAAACAAATTTTATAAAAAGTTACTATTCATGGCAGAAACTTATACTTTATAAACATCAATAATATGATAAAACTTTCAATTACGAGAACGTGTTCGAAAGAATCGCTAAAAACGGAGCTATAACGAATAAGATACGACTAAAACGGGTTTTACGTTAATTAAAAGTATAAAAACGATTTTATAGCTGTTATGAACAGTAAAACACTATTCATCACAGAATCTCAAAAACCTAAAAATGTGATTTTATGATCACTCGTCTTAATACGAAAGCGTGGGCGTAAGAAACGCGAGAAACAGACTTAAAACGACAAAGTTATGTCATTTTTACTAAAGGCGTAATTATAAACGTTTTTACTTTATAATTACGATTCACTTACACGATTAGATGGTAATATAACTATATAGAATATATATGTTATTAGTTATCGAAGTGCTATATTACTAGGGAATTTCATAATGAGGCTTCTTCGGATGGCGTATTGACGAGTTGTTGGATTTACGATTTAAAGTGTCATAACTCCTCGTACGTCATGTCATGACCTCTTAATTATGATAGCCCGAACGATAGTACGATGATAACTATATAGGATTATATATGGTAGTTGTTAGACAACGTACTTGAATACTGATTCGACCTATAATATCTAGGTTGCATTCGGGCGTTAGCGTGACGCGTCTTTACTTGGGATATTTTATTATCAGTTTACTCACTCAAGGTGAGTTCATAGCCCCATGTTTTACAATTATTAAATTACAAGTTTTTTGGGTGAGAAACATATGCATGTTTTACAAATTAGACGCAAGTGTACATTTTATCATGATTACGTTTTGCCTAAGTAGCGATAACCCACTATGCCCATGAATCATGAACTGTCAATTACTGGAATGTGAGCGCGAATGATTATAGATAGATCTATTTGGGATTGACCTCCCCGTTTGGGTGACTAGCTATCACTGGAAACGAACGTATATCATGTCGGATACTGGATGTTACGGGTTGAACATCATCACGGGCAGTGTAGGCAATATTTATATATTGTATTCAATTATGTCGAGCTTCGGTGTCATGAGCTTAGGTAAACGTAATTGCATTTTGTGATGTCTGCATCTGTTGCATTATCACTGGGAAAGTCTTGCGGTCCTGCATATACATTTACATAAACCTATAAAATTCACCAACTTTTATTGTTGACTGTTTTTAAATATGCAATGTTTTTCAGGTCATTAAGCCTCGAGGGTGCGAAGGTTCATTGGTGATTATAATATGAAGCATGCATTAAAGATTTAGTCGCATTACATTTTGTGTATGTTTGGGCTGGAAATCTTTGTAATAATAACAAGTAATCAAGTAAAGCTTTGGGCTTTTGTAACACATACTTTATTAATTCAAATGTATCAGTTTTAAAATGACTTTTTGTCGTTCTTATATTATTCTGTGTTGTTGATCTGAGAAGTAAAGCCCCGGACCTTATTCGCTGACGTACCCAAATTGGGGTGTTACATGTCTGACCCTTATGGGGCGACCGTTTGGGTTAGATTTAGTATTATGTTGACATCCGTTAGGTCCTATTTCAGTATTTGTTCGCACCGTTGGGTCATATTTGTATTATGTTGACCTGTTGGGAGTCCTATTTCTAGTATTGTTGACCGTTGGGTTTCATAGTTAGTAATTATGTTGAACACGTTGGGTCTTATTCAAGTATATGTTGAACTTTGGTCATAATTTGTATTATGTTGACTTGTTGGGTCGTATTCAGTATATGTTGAACGTTGGGTCGGCTTTTATGTTAGTATTATGTTGACCCGTTGGGTCTTATTCATTATATGTTGACCGTTGGGTCATATTTAGTATTATGTTGACCCGTTGGGTCTTATTCAGTATATGTTGACCGTTGGGTCATATTTAGTATTATGTTGACCCGTTGGGTCTTATTCAGTATATGTTGACCGTTGGGTCATATTTAGTATTATGTTGACCCGTTGGGTCTTATTCAGTATATGTTGACCGTTGGATCATATTTAGTATTATGTTGACCTGTTGGGTCCTATTCAGTATATGTTGACCATTGTGTCATATTTAGTATTATGTTGACCTGTTGGGTCCTATTTAGTATATGTTGGTGATTTTTTAATCCCCTTAGATGAACACTTAGCTACTTTTCGAGGTAATTAGTCTAAGGGGGTCGAAATTTTTAGTTTTCTAAGCTTGAATTTATTACATTGCGTGAGGACACGACAATAGCTTAGTATGGGGGATTTTGGTATGTGCTTAAATATATATACCTTTTGCCTAATAAAATGAGCTAAAAAGACCAATAATGACCAATAAATACAAAAAAATGCATTGTATTCGTTTGTATTGTGAATTGTGTCTTGCAGGTAACGAATATTGCTCAAAAGGACAAAAATGAAGCAAAACAGACAAAACCAGGCACGGGAATGAAAAGAGCATGAAAAACCGAAGCCGAAAGTGTATTTATCCTTAATGGGTCAACCCGTATCCATTTTAATAGGTCGAGTCAGCCCATTAAGCTTTATACCTTATAACATAAGCCTTAGTCCATTTACTAAATCTAAAAGTCCAATCCATTAAAACCTAAAACCCTTTTATCAATTCATGGCCCAATTCAAAAATAATAAACCCATACCCAGTCAAAGCCCAATGAAACTTATAACACCAGGGTCAAAACACGGGTTACTATACATCTTTTACCTCTTTCCCTCCCTCACTTACACACAGAGCTAATTATATAGGTAAAAGAATTTCACCTCCAATCCCACATACTTGAATGCTTCTAGAATACTGACACGTCTGACAAATACTTGACACGCTGGCGGTCCTTGAGCATCTGATTGGTGGAATAGACGTGGCTTATAATCAAGGGCTCAGATGATGAATATTGGATCTAAGGGCTAAGATTGATGGAATGGGGAGTGTCCTCAGGCTCTGGAAGGATCTTTCCCTCAATATAAATAGGCTTGTAATCACACAGTTGAAAGCATCTAAGAGTAGGATTAGATTAGGAGTAGTGTACTCTTATTTTTAGCTTATTCACTGCTTATTTTAATGCTTAATGTAATTATCTTCCAAGTTTAATGTAATCTTTAAAGTTTTAATAAAATTCATGTTTCTACAATTCTGTCGTTTAAAATTCTGTTTTACTTAAATACATTTTTACTTAATCATGTTTTAAGAAGTTAATAAGCTCTTGTAAGCTAGTGTTACTCAGTTAAGCTTTCTTATAAGCTTAACTAAGTTTTTTGTTCATTAATTCACTCATTTACCATTGTTTATTGTGGATTGCTTAATGAGGGATGATAAGCCAAAAAGGGACGGGCTTATTGGACTTTTACTAGCTTATTTTCATAAGCTATAGCTTGTAGAAAAGCTCTTTGTGAGCATTTAAAGCCCTTGTTTAAAGCAAAGGGCAAAGGTATGTTCATTGTTCACTTTTTAGCTTAAATTCTATTTTGCTTATTATATTGCTTAATTGTGCTTATTCTGCTTTAAAATTGCTTATTCTATCTTAATGTTACTTATTTGATCTAGTTTATAGCATTTCATTATCTGTTTCTAGCTTAAAAGTAGTTTTATGTTTTTAAAGGGGTGTTTGGGTCAAGCAGCATTAACTTAGGTTAATGTTGTTTGAGCTCACTTTGGTTCTCTTTCAAACTTTGATTAACTTTTAATAAGCCTTAGATTTAGTTTTTATAAGTTTTTAATCAGTATTGTCAAGTTTCATAGATTATTTTATCAAAATATCAAATATGTGAAGTTTTAGTTTTCTTAATCTGGTTATAATTTAGATTTGGTTAAAATGCATTACAAGGTGTTTTGTTTATGCTCAATTCTGTATTCAAATGCATTAGGATGAATTTGAATTGAGTTTCAGGTTTTAGTCTAAATTTTATGCCTTAAAACTGTCTTTGGTCACTAGAACTAGATAAGTTGTTTAGCCATCTTTGATTTTCAAATTTGAGTTTAGATTTAAGATGTTTAGGGCTTGATTTTGATTGATATAAGTTTAATAACTTATAAGCTTTATCTATTTTAGGATTTTAAGGATTTATATCATCATTTACTAGCTTTAAATTGAGGTTGCATGTTGTGCTTTTACTTGAAAAATCCCAAAACAAGTAGTATAGCTGCCATTTGCAACTTGCTTTTCTAGCTTATTGCTTAGGCTTATTTGCTTATATTCAGCTTAATTTTGTCCTTTGGATATAAGTGTTTCTAGTGTTTAGCTTTTTAGCCTATTGAGTCTAAGGTTTTAGCTTTAAATCTGTCATTTCATATCAAAAAGCCAAAAATAAGTTTCATAAGTTCCCTCTTTCATTTTCAAGTTTTATAGCTTAAATTCTTAACCATTATTCTAAATTTCAGCTTATTTGATATGTTAGGTTATAGGACTTTATCTGTTTTTGATTTTTAGCCTTTCAAAAGCCTTTTTGATTATTGAAATTCAAGTTTGAATATAGCTGTTTAAAGCCAAAAAGCCAAAAACAGTCAGTGTAGTCTGCCATTTTCTATTATCGTTTTCAAGCTTATTTGTTTAGCTTTTGATTTGAATTTCAGCTTATTTGTGCTCTTTATGTGTTAGTCTTAATCAATTTTAAGTCCTTTAGCTTTTTCCTTTAGCTTATTCTGCCTTTTTCTTAGCTTAAAATTTATCAAAAGACCTTTAAAAATTTATCTAGTGATCTGTCTTTATGTCTTATGATTCCTTTTAGCTTATTTTATTGCATATTTCCTGTCTCTTAGTGCTTATTAAGTTTAGCCTTAAATCTATTTCTGCTTATTTTCTTTTTCTGTTAGCTTATTGTGTTCAAAAAGCCAAATCAGTTTTAACTTATGATTCATTAGACTTAATAAGCTAAACTGTTAACTAGTTAATAGCATTTCTAGCTTATTTTTTAGTTTTGTCAAAAGTCCCTTTATTAAAGATGTTTATTTTTGCTTATTTTAGCTCTTTCAAAAAGAAGTTTTCAAAAATAAAAATGTTTTCCGAAAAGGAAGGTCACAGGACTTGAACCTGTGACCTCTCCATCATAACTCACGCACCTTACCACTACCCTGGGGTCTTTTTCATTTAAAAGCATGCAGCATTTAATTGTTATAGTCAATTTTAGTTTTAAGCTTATTTTGCTTACTTGCTTATTAACTGCTTATCTATTTCAGCTTATTTTCCAGTTTCATTTTTCATAGTTTTTAAATAAGTCAAAGTAGTTTTCCTAATTTTTCTAGAATTTTAATAATTAGTTTACTATTTTTAATAATTAATTTAGATTTAAATTGTTTTTAATTCATAATAAATAAAATAAAAATCAAAAAAATATAATTCTTTTTTCTAAAATTATTTCTAGTCATTTAGGGTTTATTAAAAATAAAAAAAAACATTTTTAGGGTTAAATTTGGATGATTTAGGTTTTTAAGTCGCATTTTTAAATTCCCGTTATCATTTAGTGTTTATTGTTTTAATTGTGCCTTTTTAGATTAGTGTGCCTTTAATTTACTTTCCATTTGCGTTATTAGAATTAGAAACCAAATCCAAATCTTTAATGATATTCAAGCTCGATTCCTGACATAACCGTAAATTTCTATTCACCTCTCACCGAGGAGAACGATACCCGTGTTGATTACTTATTATTCTTTCCTAAGAGTAATTTGTAAGATACTTTGCTTACGTATACGTATATGTATTTTATATATATTATACATTTGAGGGTTATTTGTTTGATATGTACTTAGACGAATATCACCTATCAAGAGGAACCTCCTCCTCCTTGTCCTCCCTAATATCACTAGTAGCAACCTCAACTCCCATACATATACCATCCTCAGTAGTAACTCCAACTCCATCACCAATACCCAAATCTGCAACAGCCTTTTCATCAGCAGTACCAATCTCCATGTGCTCCTCTCCACTATCCTCGGATGAGTATGAATCTCTAAACCTCTTGCTAGGTGGTAAAAGATCAACATGAGTAGAGGCTCTCAATCTCGGAACAGGAGTAGATGGCGATACCAAAATAGTAGGGGATCTGCATCTCTTACGAGATGGTCTAGCAGAAGGTGAAGATGAATCCAATGACCTCTCAGAAGATGAATCTTGGGATGACTCTGATGTCGTCGGTGGGTAAGGAGTAGACAATGGTGCAGACCTTCAACGCATAAAAGCCTCACTACAACGTGGAGTCATAATCGGGGGATAAACCAACCTAGGTGATGCAAATCTAGTCGATGGTCCTGAATGAGACTGACCTAATGCATCGCATCCTGAAGAATGAACTGATGATGAGTCTAATAATAAATTTGAAGATGAACGTGGAGAAATATTTGATGAAGAGTCCGAAGATGAACTAGAAGAGGATGAGTCTAAAGTAAAATCTGGTGAAGAATTTCGATCCGATGAACAAAGAGATACACGTCTCCATGTAAGTCTATGAGCAGGAAAAGGTCCAACTCTCTTCCTCGTAGTCAACAACTTACGCGGCCCATTAGGATGGGTTCGGTAAGGTCGACCGAAAGGGATAGCTTCACCGGGTCAGCAAGAATGACTAGCCGTTGATGGAATCCCCGGGTAGGGAAACAACAAAAGCAAGTGGAAACTAGATGATGGTGTAAGAGACTCATGCCTCTCGGGTCTCTGCTCAGCAGGCTCATACTCATTGTCCACCTCTGAGTCATCAAAACATAATAAGGGTAAAACCAATGGTAACTCTGGTGCTAGAGGTAAGGAATCCTCCGAGGGATCGGAATCAGAAGAAGATGAATAATCCACCAAATCAAGCACTCTAGTAGGTAAGATGACAGAAACTGCTCCCATCTCCGGTGCAACTAAGGGATCATCAAGTACAATAAGAACCTCAACAGGAACCACAGGATAACGGGGATACTGGTAGGAATAATGCCAAAGAGAATCACTCATGGGACGTGAGAACCCATACTCTCCTTAGATGAATCTAACAAAATAGGAATAACAAGGGCTGCCATAACCTGCACAAGCAAAAAATTTTATAAATCTCTTTATATGAAACCATGCCAAGTGCGTGCAATGCCGAGAAGTAAGTATGATGCAAAATATGTCTGATGTGATCTGTGACGTTATGCATTATTTGTGTGCATCGCTCCGACTATACATCATTGTGCAATAAGGAGCATATTTTGAGCAATTTTGTATTCCATATCGAGTAGTAAGTATGATGCAAAATATGATATGGCAAAATGATGTATAAAGTAATTATGGCAATATGATATATAATTTGCACTTATTATTATTAGATATATATATATATATATATATATACACACACATACATACATATAATATGCTATTATTATTAGATATATATATGCAGGTAAGAACACATAGGATCACATATTGTTTATAGACCAGACCTAGTATAAGCTACCTGGTTCACTATAACCTTGACTCTGGATACCAATTTGTCACACCCCCAAACGGGGCCTGGACGAAAACACGTATTCGGGGGCGTGACGTCATAATATACATCGTACAAGATCAAGTAAACGACCACTATATGGATGTTTGATAAAACATAACTCATTTCTTTGATTAAAAATGAAATAAGTCTTACAATATTCTTAACATGAATGAAATAGTTTTAGCGGAAGCTTAAGACAAATGCATCGGAACCATAACATGTTTTTAAGACAACGAGTATTTAAGATAAACATTCTTGAAAGACACTCAGCAATGCATGCAACATCAATTTGCACCTCAAGATCAATCCAGCTAAGCAGCTGAGAAAACATGCTTAAAACAGTCAACATAAAGTTGGTGAATTCATAGGTTTGAATTTAGTATTAAGAGTGGACCACAAGTTCACAGCACGCATGTGACAGTTATAACAGATACAACTTCACATAAAAAGTATATGCTGTTGCGCTAAGCTCATGACACCGAAGCTCAATTTAAAGTAGCATATTATATGCCAAACAAGAAAATAACTGCCCTAGAGGTATCGGACAAAGATCACCTAGTGAAATCTGACATGGTATATATTCGTTTGTTCGTGTCTCCCGAATCTAGTAAGCGCTACTTACCCGGATAGGGATAATTAGTCCCAATAGATCTATTTAAAACATTCGCGCTTACTTAACCAGTATGGTCGGTTGATAGTTCGGGCATTAGTGGTCTATACGCAACTTAGGCAACACGTAATCAGGAAAAGGTAACGTAAAGTAACTGTGTCCATAGTTTAAAAACAAGCAATGTTTCTCACCCCAAAGTAGTAAAGTAAAATAGTAAAACGTGGGGCTATGAACTCACCTTAAGCAAATGGTGAGGTAAAAATCAACGAAGAGATATAATGCCAAGAGGTCCTACTTGTGACCTAAATTAATGACGCGTCTTAGAAAGACGGAAAGTATACGAAACTTGTACGAATCGTTTATAAGAGAAAAAGTCATCCATGTGTGTTTGTGCTTTGGCTTAATTAACAAAACGTGACTAAATAAAATTATAGAGTTTTTCATTAAGTTTTGGCGTTTAACTGAAAATTGCCATTTTTAGTAAGTTTATATTTTAAGAAAATTTTTAGTTTCGGGACGTTAATACCGTCCCTTATATTTGCTAAATTCATATTTCTATAAACGCACTAGAGAACCCTAAATGTTTAACTTTCATGTCTACATTGCTAATAAAAACTTACTATTTTTAGAAACCTTAACGTTTTCCCTAAAATATGTTAACGACATTTCTAATGATCCTAATTAATATATATGTGATATTATATGTTTCGCTAATGTTTTAAAAGATCAAAGCATCCCGAAAGTGTTCGAAAACCTATTTTACTATTCACATCAGCACCTACATTAACTATTTTGCCAAAAAATGTTTTAAGTTTCATTTGGCTATAACTTGGCCGTTTTAAGTCCGGTTTTAGTGTACCATATATGAAAATCTATCTACTTGAAACGAGCTATCCAAAAACCACATTCTCGCCTAATGAAAACATTATTAAGTGTCCGCAAACCCAAAAATAAAAACAGATCAGCAACATTATTTTTCGTAAATGCTTCTAAAAATCACACCAAACTTCACAATAGTGCCTAATCTATCATAATCTCCATTCACAACTAATCCACAACAAAAACCACGCTTAATCTAGTCTAATCTCATCCCAATAAATCTTTCAACACACTAATCACTTCGCTTAAGCCCTAAACATAATATTTGCATAAAAGATTTATAAAAGTTTCCTTGTTTAACATACCCATTTCATTTCATTTTGAAAAATTAACACAAACACAAAGGGACATTTTATAGATCCTATGCAAGAACTATAATAAATATTGAATGAATGGTAGAATTGAAAGTTTAAGTTTCAAAGTAAGCTTACAAGATGAAGAATAAGCTTTAGAAATATAAGAACTGATGATGGAAGACTTGGATCTAGAAAAACCCCAAGTAATAATCAAACCCTAATTTATAGATCTTGAAATAAACCCTTGATCAATGAATCAATACTTATAAACACCTTAAAAAACCTTAGAAATGAACCTAGTGTTCTTGGATCTTGCACTAAATCAAAGGAAAAGGAAACCCTAAAAGGGGTGTTTGTTGCCGAGAGCTTTAAGAAGAAGAGAGGGGAGAAAAAAAATTGGAGACTTAGAAACGATATGAAGCCCTAAGTGTGTTATAGAGTGATATTTATAGGCCAAGACTTTAGGGTTTGGGGTATGTATCGGTTCAAGTCAAGTGGATTGGACCCTTGGTTTTGGTCCTTGTGGGTTTCGGCTAGAAAAGAAAGAAAAGAAAGAGATGAGCCAATTTTGCTAGCTAAGGTTCAAGTATAACTAATCTTGGTTAAAATTTTCTAGTTAAAGCTTAGAAAATGTGTAAGCAAGCATTTATCTTGATCTTGGGTGGTTATTTGTACATGAAAGTGACTCCTTCATAAGTCCCTATCTCACTCTTACATGCACACATGCATTTGTTTTGTAAAAACATGCTCTTGTATTTAATTTAGGACTCAAGGTGTTTTGGTTTGGGGGTTTAGGCATCTAAATATGACCAAGAGGGGGAGGGTGAACGAAATTTTGATGTTATACTACGTAACGAATGTTAACTCGGGTTTACATGCAAAGGTGATAGGTTTCCGGGTCTCCGTTTGACGTAAAATGCCGTAAAGCGTACGCAAAAAATGTAAAAATCATAAATGAAAGTGAACGTGACCTACATAACATTTTAATATGATAAAGTAATGCATATAACATGTAAACTAATCGGATTCCGAATCCGGAACGCGTCCGACGACATTTTTCATATTTATGCGGGTTAACTTCTCGGTTTTATGTCAAATTAAATTGGAACGGATAGAATTCAAAATAATGATCGGAATGGTTTAAAATATTGACCTAAAATTTACAGGGTGTGACAAATAGTGGACTGTTCCCCACTGATTTTCTCACCTTTTGCACACATATTCTTTCTGTTCTAAAATCAGTTTATATTCACTTCCATTCCTTTGATCATTTAATTCTAAGTATTTGTTTCCAAGCGATTCAAGCTTAGATCTTCAAGTGAAAGAGAAGAATACTTCCTACCATCAAGTTACGAAGTAATATAGCTTAGTTCATGTTCTCGTAATGTAGTTATGATTGTGTCATAATTTCTAAATCATTTGTGCATCTCGTGTAATTGTGTGTAATAGTTAGATCGTGGTGATCATAGAGAGTATAGTTAGATCATGGTGATCGTAGAGAGAATAGTTAGATCGGGGGTGATCATGTAAGTGCTTAAGTAAAGTGATTTTTGTTAGTGTGGTTAGTATTTTAGTCTTCGAAATACAAAGTGTGTGGTAGATTGGTTCTAGCTAAGATTAGAACTCGACATTTGACTTAGTGTCAGAAATTGGTGTAAGCTACTTGTGTACGGTTTTCTCCGCATAAAGGGAGCTTGTTGACATAGTGAAGAGAACTCTCGAGTTGGGTACCCGGGGAGTGGAGTAGGGCGAAGAGGAGCTTCGTTACCGAACCACTTTAAATCCTTATGTTGTGGTTTGATCTTTCTAACTCTTATATCTTGTCTTGCATATTTATTTATCTTGTTATCATTTATTTACTTAGTCAAATTGTTCATATTGTGTGTACGTTGAGATCACATAAATTCAAATCTATGTTTTTTTAAACAAACAATACACTAAATTAAAAAGAGATAAACTATTCAACCCCCTTCTAGTTTTCCACATATTGTATTTTTATTTTCACTTTTGCATTTACCTTCCGTTTTGAGTTTTAACTCTTGAAATACACCACCTTTTACACATTAGCCTTAATAATACCTACCTTATCATATATATTTATCAAAAACTAAACCATGTAACCCCTCCCCCTCTTGCCACAACATTCGGCCAAACCACAAGGACATTTGTCTTTGTGGTGCAACACTCTTCACCGAGTGTCCTTTTTTAGACACAAGGAAAGACAAGTGTAAAATATGTCATGCATGGTTTACACATTATCTTCCTCTTCTCATATATAATAATAAAGTCATACTCATTTCCCTCCTCGCTTCTCCTTTAGCTGAACCACGCATCATCACCATAACCATATTGGTTGATCTTGCTAGCTCTTTAATCATATGGAGTTAAAGAACTTCTTAACCTAATCTTGGTTTTATTTCACCTCAAACATCATCAAATCCTATCATTTCTTGTACTAAAGTTAATTTTCATCAACGGATTTGCAAGAGTTTGTTTTGATTAATTATTAAGGTTGGTTGGAGATTGTTCTTGGTTATTTTCTTGTTGTATCACCACCATATTACTCTTTTGTAAAGAATCATCATTTTTTTTATTCTTTTGTATTGATCATGTTTATATATTTATTTTTCTAAGATCTACATGTATTACATATTTTATACATTTATTTGTAAGATTTATACATTTTACTTGGTAAAAGAATCAAGCAAACACTAGAAAAACATGTTTTCCATCACAACTTTCTGGGACAGAATTGATATGTAGCTTAAATGGAATAATTTATAAAAATCAGTAGCTTATGAGGCTTAGGTAAAAATATAGGGTTGTAGGCCTATGTCTTAGCTTCGATTCTCTAGGTGGCACACATCATGACGATACCTGATGATTTAATTAGAAAATAAACGGCAAAGGTGTGTTAGATTTGCACACCAGATTTCAATCACTTAAAACTCATAATTTTTTTATAGAACCCATTGTTTTGATAAAAAGAGAAACTATAGAGGACCCTTTAACTTAAACATGGCCATTTGAAACAGCTCGAACGGACTTGTAAAATAATTTTTATGATCATTTTCACGGGACTGTCGTAAACTAAAAATAAACAGCCTTAACACTTAAAAATGTTTTAGCCATTTGACACATTTTTCTTAAAAAACGAGGTGGTAGGACCCACTTATCAGAGTAATAGATTTAATTACCTTTTCGTGGACGTAAAACCCAAGTCGTAACTATTTACGATTTAGGAGATACGGGTTTATAAAGTTGGATTAAAAATCTAAAAACCAATTAGCTTTTGTATTAGGGCTTGTAAATGTTTGTAAAGTGGTCAAAACTAGTCCCTAATGTTTTATAAACTTTATTAAAAACTAAGTACAATGTATCATCTATATATAAAACTTTATAAAAACTCATTTGCATTCATTCGTGTAAATTTTATAAAACCTAAGCGACGTCATTTATAGGGTGCTTATAGAAGTTCGCGGCTTGCTGATTTTCTATATTTCATCGTTTGATTATCGCTTTGCTAAGGTGAGTTTTTCGTAGCACCTTTTTTTATTTATGTTTTTCCTAGGGGGAAATGATACTCAAATGATGTTTTTAAATGTTTTATGTTGTGATACAATGTTTTCATGTTTTTGGACAAATGTGTGTTCTGATTGCAATATGTGCCTTACTATGTGGATGCAATATGTAGATGCAATTACGCAAAATTGTTAACTCTGGGTTTAAGCCTCGGATATATATTGATAGTACTATTTGGGTTGACACCCCCCACCTTTGTTTCTCGGTGTGGTTCATGTCCAAGGGTGAATATTATCCGGCCAAAGTATGTGTGTTTACAGTCATGAGGTTCAATTGTTACGCTTATGTGATTTCAATTAAGTGCTCGTATGTGTATATATTACTCACTATTGTCCTTCAAACTTATTATGCACAACAATTGGGTTTACTTCTTAAACCTACGAGCTCACTAACTTTATGTTGATGTTTTCGGGTTTTCATTTTCAGGTGATAAGATTTCTAAAGCCTAAGAAGGTAGTGCTTGTGACTTGGCTTAGTGAGACCTAAGAAGAGACCCTTTTGGGGTTAATCATCATTACGTTGTCCCGGTATGTGAGATATTGATACATTATGACTATGTTGTTGTGACATTTAGATCGTGATGCAAGTCCCAGCTTGTATTCAATGTCGTTGTGACATTTTATGTTGAATGTTCAGGTAGTAATTCTCTATTATGTTGTACCAATGCTTTATGACAGTTCCTCTTCGTCACGCCTTACGTTTCCGCTTGAGGCGGGGTGTGACATAACCGTTTCCTTGACCTATGCAGTAATTTTTTCTAGAAATAATTAATAGGATCTTTTTCAGAAATTTTTCCAGAAAATGAAAACGCAACATGTCAGGGCACTCCTGATGGCGTCAGGGTTTAATCCTGACGGCGTCAGACATGCAAAAAGACAAAACTACATTTTTTGAAATTTTGGAAATATATTTTTTTGAAGAATTTCCAGAATTTTTAATATTTCAGGATTTTTGCAGAAAACCATGTTAACATTAGTACAAGTATTCTATCTTTCTTTTTTTATTAGGATTTAAATTTTGTCAATAATGCAAGTTTGTATATTATCTCTCATTAGTTTTATGCAGATATAGTTTTTTGTCTTTGATTTTCAGGTTATGTTGGATGAGAAGAGTCTAGCTTAGGCTTTCCACTTGGACGATTCTTGGATGAGGATTTAGCAGGTTTATCAGGTTTTTTTTCATATTGAGAAAACCATGGGAGTACTAGTATCTTTGCCCTTTTATTTATTTTTCCTTTCTCGTTTACAGGTACTTTTAGAACATTAGGGACATGTTCAATTCAAGTGTAAGGAGGGTAATGAAAGCCTTAGAAACTATTCATGCATTTGCTTTGTCCTTAAACAAATGTGTAATATACCGAAACATAGTTTAGGACGGTAATTTTGGCCCAAATTTAAAATTTTTATATGACATATATTGGTAAAACTGTAGTTTTTAGAGCGTCACATGGATAGGAATTATATGACTAGCACAAAAACCCTACCACTCAAAAATTTACTCCCAAATTACAAGGAAAGCCCTATATAGAATTCATTTTAAATGCTTGAGTGTGCCGGTAGTATATTTGATTCTATAACTTGTTTTAGTGCTGCATACCGAGACTGCTAGTGAAACCACATTTGTGTGATTAGGATTTACTAAGTAATAAGAGGCATTAGGATTGACCCTTGTTTTTAGACTACATTTGTTATAGTTATAATGATCTCATTGGTCATATAACTACCCCACACCCTTGCTTAGCACTCATTTTTAGTGCAAGATACCCCTAGTACACCCCTCTCAGCCTATCTTTTTCGCGGTTCTCATGATTTTCTGGTGGATTCTAGATTATTATTAAAGAGCATTCTTTACACTCCACTTAAATGTTACACCCAAATCGTCTTAGCCCCTTTGTATGTACTCATTTTTAGTACATTATTGTGATCACATATGTTTAACCTTAGTTAATTGTTTGCTTAATTACATGGTTGCTTAGTTGATTCATTTGGTAGTGTATATAGTTTTGGGACAATTAAGATTCATGATAGTTTTATTTTATAGAGAAATGAGGAAGAAAGTCAATGTATTACCCCCGTATGCTTAGTGTACTCCATGTTTATTGATCCTTCTAATTCGGGTCGTTAGTTAGTTTATTTTTGAGTTATTAAAAACTCAAGTGATGGGATGTCAGTATAAATCCTAACTCATGTATATTATTTTATTTCAGCAAATTAATGATGGTAGGAATATGTGTATATATAAAAAATCGGGGAAAAATAGAAAAAAGCAAGAAAATATGTTAAGAATATATCGACTGCCATCTTGCTTATGTTTAAGACAAGAAAGAGTCAAGAAAACAAAAGAAAGAGTTTGATGTAGACTATTGTATGATTATTAGAGTTTTGTCGAGTCATATCTTAGCAACGCCTCGTTTATACATGTAATTTTGTTGATGATTAACTTGTCACCAGTAAAATATCCCTTATTATTCCTTATCATGTTTTCCATACCCTTCGCTATCATTAAAACCCTTTTTAAGACCTCTTTGATAGTATTTCCTAAGTGCTTACTCCAAAGTTATGGAGGTTTGATCCTTTACCAAGCTTATGGTAATCTATATGCTATGATAGGTAGTGAGTGAAATTTTCTCGTTTCCTATTATGTTATATATCATGTATACACCCGAGAGACGAGAGAATCCACACACTTATGTGAGGTGCTAGTATATATTCTCCTTGCTTTTATAACAAGGTCGAACCGGTTGTGCCATAAACTAGTTTTATTTAATAAGTTAAATGTCCCAGACTTTGCTATTTATTAGGTAGAAAAGGTCATTTGCTTGAGGAGAAGCAAATCTCAAGTGTAAGGATATTTGATGGGATATTTTATACACTTTTTTGGGGTCATTGTACCCTTAAAATCATGTAAATATGTCCGATTATTCTACTTAATCCTTTCTTTGTATGTTTTTAGCATTTGGAAAGAACTTAGATGGAATACACGTGACTTTGACTTGATTTGGAGAAGAAACAAGGCAAATTACAACTTTTTAGTTTCATGACCACCTTTCTGACGCCTTCACCAAAAGTGCCCAAAAAGTGCTAAAAAAATTGTGATTTTGATGCCTTAATAAATCTAGACAATCTTCGTGACGACTTCACTACATAAAGGCGACGACATAACGGCTTCTTATGACGGCATCAAAGTAAGGCGTGGTAGAAACCCTAATTCGAGATTGACGATGTAACGGCGTCACAGATATAACCCGACGCCATCAGGATGAATTTTTTTATATATATTCGGGCATGATTTTCATTATTCAGTGTGTGGAAACTTAGAGAGTCTTAGAGCTGGTATTAGAGATGAATTTTAGGGCTTTTTATGCCATTGTTTACTCATTGTTAGCCTTATTTTTATATAAGTCGATGATGCGGTAGTCATAGGACTTCAACAAGAAGTTTTACAACTCCCTAGGCAGTGTACCTAGTCGTTGCAGTGTAGTATAGGCAAGACTCGGGGGTTATTATCATTCTCTAGGGGAATAGGTTGGGAAGGCTTGATCACGGTCTAACAGAATTCTAGGGGTTGAGAGAAGATTAGTTTTGTATTTTTATGTTTTATAGCAAGCAAGTAAATCTATGGTTTGAGAGGTTGGTTTGTTTAACTATTAACTAAACTAATTATTATCTAATCTACTGGTGATAACTTTATGATAATTGAATGTATTTACTTAATCATGCACTACTAATCAGATTGCTTCTCCTAATCCTGCTGCCTTGTCACACTTGTGATGATCTGTGTAAGTATTTCCTAGGTCATGAACGGATTACACGAACCCGCCGTCTATTTAATATTCCGTTAGGGCAACACACAAGTAAGGTAGTATGAAGACTATTACAAGGCCCCTAAGAGTATATTAAATGCGTGTGAAATACCTTAAGAGGGATCAACCATATAAGGGGGTAAGGTAGTATGAAGACTGTTACCCAATGGTATCCTTTCTACGCACTAGCGTTTCCCTAGACATGTCTACATACAACAATACAGAAAAATAAACTTGGTTTTCTAAAGCCTAACACGCAACATTCATCATCAAGAAGCAATCTTAATAGGTTCTACAATCTGACTTTCATGCCGAATCATAGCAAATTACAAAGGTGGGTTTAGCCTCGCATGTATATAATAAAAAGCAAGAAGATATAATCATCACAAACCATAGATATATTGAATAATTAATGATAAAATTAACCTTACTTGAATTAAAACATGGATCTAAGGTAGTACAATAGGGTTTTGAGGCCTTAAAAACGACCTATGAAGCTGCTACAAAGGCTAGGGTTCGTCTCCCTAAAGTTATACAAAGTTACACACCTGAAACCCTAAAATTGGTTTTATATTTATAGAGATATCGCTGCGACAGCGTCACTTTATACTTCTGATGTCGTTGCCACGTAGATGGTTCTAGATCTACTTTAAGTCGGCCACGTCCTGACGTCGTCGCTGAATCTCTGACGCCGTCACCATGAATGTCATGACGCCGTCACATTATGGTTGCGACGCCATCTCCAGGCTCTGAATGAATAATTCTTCATGGTTCTTAGTGTAGAGTCGTAGTCTTGTCCGTTTCTTCTTTAAATGAGCCCAAGTCACGTGTATTTTCTCCAAATGTCATCCAAAAGTGCTAAAAACCTAAAAACAAACGATTAAGCACATGATTTGGGCATATTTGCATGATTTAAGGGTTAAATGACCCAAAAATAGTGTATAAAATGACACCTCATCAAATACCTCTACACTTGGGAAATGCTTGTCCTCAAGCAAATTGGCTTTTCTACCTAGACAATAGCAATATTAGGTCATTATACTACTTTTTAAAGTATTTTACAACACACCTTTAGAACTCGTAATTTAAAATCACAAAAAAGTTATATACTAGCACCTCACATAAGTGTTTGGATTCTCTCTTTCTCCCGGGTGTATAATAAATTATAAACATAATGAGAAAAACAGAAAATCAAACACTCATACTGTCATAGCATTAAATTACCATAGGCTTGGTAAAGGATCAAACTCCACCGCTAGGAGCCAAGCATTATTCATTAGGGGTGATACAACAAACAGGGTATTAAAGTTTTCAAAAAAATTGACCAAAGTAACTAGAGTTTTATTTTGTTCATCTGAGTTACTCATGTTCAAGCTTTTGTTCATCTGAGTTACTCATGTTCAAGCGACCCGTTGATTATGTTACTCCCAATTTTACAACTTGAGATACCTGGTAAAATCCTATGTGGCGATATCTATTTTATTATTCTTTTTCTTTATAGTTGATCTTAACATATTTTATTGACTGTGTGCTCCCAAATCATTTCTTCTTCTCTCTCTTTGTAAATGGGAAATGATTTGTATACTTAACTTTTTTTGATCGGGACATTCTTGTTTATGCATTATATTGTTGTCCCGTAAATAAACTATATTGTAACTGTTTGTACATATGAGTGTGCCAACCAATTCTTGATGTGTGCAAATCATCTCTCATCTCTCATCTCTCTAAATCACACACACACATAACTAATTTCTCATCTCTCTCTAAATCATTCCTTTTTTTTATTTCTTCTTTTTTTTTTATTCCAGAATCATAAATGCTAGAATAGAAGATATTAAAAGATAAATGAAGGGACTTGATTGCTAGGGTATGAGATTTAAGACAAATGAACCAAATCCAGCCACCCACCCTCTTCATCTCTGTTTAAACAAACACACCCCACTAACACAAAAATAAACCAAATCCAGCCACCCAACCACTGCCATCGTTTCCCAATATCGGCGTGCCACAATGTCATCACCGAGCCGCCATTACATTTGTTACCCACCAAACAACTTCATTTTTTTGTACAGATCTGATGAAAAAGGAGGAGTTTGTTGAATGGATTCAAACACCATCGTCCCACAACCGTAAAAAATACATCCCACCACCAAACACCCACAACAACCGACAACCAACTAACAAACATAACCCCAAACTCTTCACCCCCTTTCTTCATTTCTAATTTTTTCACTCTAAAAAAATACTTTTACAACAAAGAAACATGTCCAGCCACAACCACCTCCGGCAACCGCGGCCAGTTAGCACCGCTGGTCATCATCAAAACACGTATCACCATGGTGGTCCGCCGCGCAATGATCTCTCACCATCACCGCTGCAATATGCTTTTTGACCTCTAGTTGTATGTTTTCTCTTTACAAAGATTGATGATGTTTTATGACTTCATATTTTTTTGTTGAAAGACCTGTGAGTGTGCGCGAGTTTTTCAGTTTCCAAACAGATAAGGGCTGTTCTGAAGAAACTCATAGTGCAGATATTGCTGCATGTTTTATTTATTTGGTAAAGTTTGGACCGTTGGGTTTTTTTTATAAATAGCAAATGGAAAACCACCGTGGCTAAGCCTGGGTGAGGCTAGAATATTTGTTAGGTCTTATGTGGCCACAATACTGCTTTCTCAACTGCACCCCTCAACAAAGTAACTTGGGTATAACATAATTAAACGTTGGGTAACCTTGTTAACAAACCCGTGAACATTGGTAAATCATATGAACAAAATGAAACTCTAGTTACTTAGGCCAACTTTTTTGAAAACTTTAGTACCATGTTTGTGTATTAACTCTTATTCATTACTGTCAAAGAGGTCTTTTAAATAGTTGTGGGGTGTTGGTGTATGATAACATTAATGGAAACGAAAACGGATGAGATATATTTGGGTGGTAACTTTGGGTGAATTTAGAGTGGATGGGTTAGCTAATTATTTATAAGAATACACGTTGGTTTAGTTGCTAAGCCAAAGACTCTGACAAAATATACAAACTCTACAAAACTCTACATCAATCTCTTTCTTTTTCTTTTCTTGACTCTTATATAACATAGACATAAGCAAATTGCAGCCCGTACATTTTTTTACTCTTTTTTTTATATACATTTTTTTTGTATATTTTTTCCCTGCCATTGCTTAAACATATAATCTATCATGGGAGTTTATAGATACACCCCTACACTTGAACTTTTTACAACTCGTTTATTTAACAATCTTACTTAATGGACCCGATTTGGAGATGGTATCACATAACATGGAGCTTATTTGAGCTTATCGGGGGTAATAAATTTACTTCTTCTCTAATTTCTTCATAAGATGAATACTTACATTGAATCTCAAATGTCCAAAATAGTATTTACAAGGATAAGGACTTAGCAACCGTGTACTCAAATAATTAACTTGGGTTAAAACAATAATTTACTAAAGGTGAGTACATACAAGGTAGGCTAAGGAGATTTAGGTGTAACGATTGGTTTAAGGGTAACAATGATCTTCATTAATAGTCCGGCTTAACCAGAAAATTACGAGAACCGTAAAAAAGGATAAGCTCGAAGGGTTGTACTATGGGTATCTTGCACTAAAAATGAGTGCATGGCAAGGGTGTGGGATAGTTACATGATCGGTGTGACCATAATAACAATTACAGGTTTAAAACATGGGTTAATCCTAGTGCCTCTTATCTAGCAAATCCTAATACTCACATGCGGTCATGGGATGCATCACAAAAAAAAGTTCTAGAATTTAATATACTACCGGTACACTCATATAATTTAATACTGATACCAATGCTCCAAAAAAAAGTGAATAAGACCATACGTATACATCCGTAACGACGGAATAGACACATATGACTGAATTCAAACTTTAACTCGAGAAAGCTAAAGGTATAAACTATCTTGGGTATCAATAATGGATACCCGAATTCCTAAAGATCTAAAGGCGAATCTCACATTTTGGGGTGGAATTTTGAGGGTTTTTGTGCTAGTCATACACATTCCTATCCATGAGACGCTATTAATACTTGGTTTTCGTCGGTATGTGTCATAAAAAAATTTAAATTTGGGTCAAAATTACTTTTTTATGCTATGTTTTGATATATTACCCATTATTTTAAGGAACAAAGCAAATGATAAATGAAGGAATAGTTTCTAAGGCTTATTTTGTCCCCTACACTTAAGTTGAACATTGACCCCAATGTTCTATAGAAGTACCTGTAAAACAAATAAAGAGAAAAGAAAACAAGTAAAAGAAACTAGTACTCCCCTTGTTTGCTCAATAATGGAGAAGAAACATGCGATAACTCGTTAAATCGTCCTCCAATGATCGTCCAGTGAAAATATCCTAAGATCTTCCAAGCTTCTTGATTGCTTCCTTTTTACCACATATATAAATATAAATAAATATATGAATATATATAACAAATAGGATAATATCAATGATAGTAGTATAGTTGTACCGGAAGTATCGGCTTCTCACTTCGTTATCCACAAAGTTTAGAACCGGACCCGGGTCGTTCTTCCCTGACGAGGCGTGAATGGAAAATCGAGAGTCGGTTTGAATATCAATGCTTGAATGGAAAAAGACTTGGGTTTAATTTTCTAAAACTACTAATAATATGCAAAAACGAATAAAAGAAAACCCTAAACAAAAGCAATTTAAGAAAAAACGCGAAAACGGGAATTTAAACCTAAAACTACGGGAAAGCATAAAAAGGCATATGATTATCTTAAAATTCTACGGGAAGCATAAAAGTAAGATAAGTAAAGGGGTGTTTGGGATAACCCTAAAAACGGGTCAAAATGGTATGTGCATGGGTTGAGGCACTTTAGTGAGTCATAAACTTAAGTTTTAAGCTCATTTAAACTATTTTCAAAAAGTTTTAAAGATTCAAAATGGTTTTTCAAAGTTTTTAAATCCATTTTCAAAACTGTGGGTTTTAAGAGACACCACAAGTGCTTATTTAGTTAAGCACTTGTGGTTTGAGTTTAAAGCATCAAAAGAGTGTGTTTTGTGTGTCTAAAAAAGGCTGTCAAAAGCCCTTTGTCTTTTGACTTTGGTAAGTCAAAGTTCACCAAGGTTTTAGTGTCACAGTTTTTAAAAACCCAAAAGCCTTTTTCACCATCAAGAATAAGCAAGCTAAAATGATTGTTAGAGGCTGAAAATTGGTGCACAAGCTGTTTAGCTAGAGCACTTAATCTGTTTTAGCTTATTTGTGTGTTTAGAGCTTATTTGACAGCTTAAAATAAGCTGTCAAATAAGCCCTTGAGATTTGCCTTAAAGCTCCCCTGGTGCAAAGGGGAGACTTTAGGCTTATTTTTCTCAGCCATTAAGAGCATTTAAGCCCAAGTTATTGGCTTATTTCAAGAGCCAATAAGCTCTTGTATAAGCCTCTTGATTTTCAGACCTTAGGAAGCTCATTTGTGTGCTTATTTTTAAGCACAAACTTGCCTTTTGGCTGTTTTCACATGGCTTAGGCTTAGGGACTGCTTATTTTATTTTAGGCTTATTTAGCTTATGGAATTAGCTCATTTTAGCTCTCAATAGCTTTTTAGGTTAACATAGATAATAGTGTAGCTTATTTACCTTTTTCTAGCTTATTTTTCTAAAACTTAAGCCATTTTAGCCTTTTAAGCTTGTTTTAAGCTTTCTGTCATTAAGCCCTTTGTCCCAGCTTATTAAGCCTTAAGCTTTAAGCCTTTTAGCTTACCTAGGTTTAGTTTAAGCCCTTTTGCTTATTTTAGCCCTTAGCTTAGCTTATTTCGACCAAATGTCCAAAAAGACTTAGTTTTTTTAGCTTTTAAGCCCTTTAAGCATTTTTGTCAAGTTTAAGCTTATTTATTGCTTTTCAGAAAAAGTTGTAAAAGACAAAGTTGTTAAGCCCCACGAGCTTAACAACTTTGCTTCTTTGAGTTTTCGAAAAAAAAAGGGGAAGACACTTGGCCCGGGTGAGCAAGACTCGAACCGGGACCAAACGATACATCCCCTTTACACACACACATACACTGCGCCCTTGGGTCTTTTTCGTTAAAGTAAATCAAGGGATTGACTTATACTAGTCATTTTGGCTCCATAAGCTTTAAGCTGAAATAGCTTATTGTGGGCTTATTTTTAGTTATTTTAGTTTCTTTTTTAAGATAGACTGTTATAAGGTCTAGTATTTTTTGTAAATTTTTCAGAATTTTTCGTAATCATTTAATATTTTTTATAATTTAATTTAGTTAAAAGTTTAATTAATTCATAAAAAATACAAAAATTATCAAAAAAATATTTTGCTTTTTTAGAAAATTTTCTTTTATCATCTAGTTTGTAGGAAAAATATAAAATTTTTTGTAGGGTCATTTTTACAACTTTGTGCTTTTTAAAGAACGGTCCGGGTACGGGATTTTGTCTTGACTCGTTTTTGGGTCAAACGAACTCCGTTTTCGGTCTAGTCTTTTTCATTCTTCGTTATTTGTCCCGTAGAGTAGTTTAGAAGCAAAAATTTCTTCGTAGGGTTATTTTTAAAGATTTTAGGTTTTTCCCCCTTTGTTCGGGATTCGTGCCCTCGTTTTCTAGTTTAATTTCGTAATTTCTAGGTTTTTCTTAAACGTTTTAGTTCGTTATTATCTAATTTGACTTTTTCAATCTCCCAAATCAATTCCTTCATTCAAACTCAAATCTTCGACTGTATCGATTTTCCAGTCCAGCCTCGTTGGGGATAAACGACCCGGGAACACTCTATACTACTTCTCGGTATCATTGATCTTGTTGATTTTTAGACTTATATATATTATATTTTTTTTTATATATATTATATATATATAGTGTGAAAACCACCAATCACACTCATATAATTTAATACCGATACTAATGCTCTAGAAAAGGAGACCTAGACCATACGTACACATCTATAACGACGGAATAGACACATATGACTATATTAAAACCTTAACTCGAGAAAGATAAAGGTATAAACTATCTTGGGTATCAATAATGGATACCCGAATTCCTAAAGATCTAAAGGCGAACCTCACATTTTTGGGGTGGAATTTTAAGGGTTTTTTGTGCTAGTCATACACATTCCTATCCATGAGATGCTATTAATACTTGGTTTTCGTCGATATGTCATAACAAAATTTTAATTTGGGTCAAAATTACCTTTTTATGCTATGTTTCGATATATTACCCATCATTTTAAGGAACAAAGCAAATGGCAAATGAAAGAATAGTTTTTAAGGTTTATTTCCCCCTACACTTAAGTTGAACATTGTCCCCAATGTTCTATAGAAGTACCTGTAAAAACGAATAAAGGTAAAAGAAAACAAGTAAAAGAAACTAGTACTCCCCTGGTTTGCTTAATAATGGAGAAGAAACATGCGATAACTGGTTAAATCGTCCTCCAAGAATCGTCCAATGAAAACATCCTAAGATCTTCCAAGCTTCTTTTTGTCAAATATAACATGTAATCAAAGACAAAGACAACTATACCAAGCATAAAATCGGCGGGATAGAAAAATATACAATGATAGTTTAAGGTTTCGACTCTATGAAAGTAGTAAATATAGGATGTGAGTAATAATATAATTATTGGTTTTCTACAGGTTTACAAAAGAATTACAAATTTTAAATATTGCACATTTTATTTTTCAGAAATACTTGAAAATTTTCGAATTTTTACATAGCTGGAGACGCGACGCGGTCAAGATAAATCCTGACACCGTCTCCAACGTATGTGAAAATTTCTTCTCCGTTTTAAGGAGAAATTTCCTGCACGCAATTTTATTAGTCAAATCTGAAGAAAGCACTGAATAAAAACCTAGAATTAATCATAACAATCATACGACTTGAAACTAACGCGAATTAATCTAAACAATTTATTCTAAATGCTTGAATTTGGTTCTTAAAACCGGATATTTCCCCTACACTTATTTTATTGCAAAATACCTTTGATTGCAAATAAGACGAAGTTATAAACAAACAAAGCATGATTACAAATAATTCAAACATAATAAAACAAACAATAAAGGATTAAAACACAAGACCCTCCTAAATGCGGGAAAGATAAATATTGGGTTGCCTCCCAAAATGCGCTTTTCTTTATTTATGAGTCTTGTAGCTAGACTCGAAGTCACACATCCTTACGTGACTTCTCCCTTGTGTCTCTTGGCCTCTCTTTCCAATTTCATTAGGTGTCAAATTTCCTTGCTTATACTTTCATCTTCTCTGTACTCGGATCCTAAAGTCAGACTATCTGAGTAGTAGGTTTTCCCACGGTCATCGTCATTCTCAAGGACAAAGGGTGGTATGGAATCGGTGTTTACATTCATAAAGTCTATATGGCTACACACTTCCATCTTATGAGGCATCTTAAATGTGATTTTCTTGTTATCTTTTTCGAAAGTAACCGTTCCCTCTTCCTGATCATAAACAAGACCAGTTTTTCTTACAAATGGTTTTCCAAAGACCACTTCTCCAAGGTGATGATCTATAATGCTAGTGGTATCCTCCAAAATCATGAAATTACATTCGTATGTGAAGTTTCTTATGAAAACTTTTAAACCCCTGACTCTTCCTACAAAGTTGTTATTTTTACTAGGGTTGGATGGTTTCCGTCTCGACTCTAGCCCTTTATTCATGATCTCTTTGTAATGTTATTTAGACATAACATTAATTGGTGATTCTAGATCGATGTAAGCTTGTCTTTTAAAGAAGTGACCAATCATGCCAGAGATCTTAATGCTATTTTAGTTTTTGGTTCTTGTCTTTGCCCCTATCCAAGATGGTTTGGGGTATTTTAAGAGCCATTCATGATATTCTAATTCCTCTAAGGTGGGGAAGGTATCAAACTATTCTATTTCATCTGACCCGTCTAATGAGTCAACGATCCTACTATCCTCAAGCCATGACTCAATTTCTATCTTTTTCTTAGGATCAAGAAACTCACTAGTAGAGGTAGAACTAGATGGATTCGCCTTCTCCATAATGAAGAGTGGAATAGTCAATGAAGATTACGAACAAACACACAAAGAAAAGATAGACTATGAGAAAACTAATATGCGGAATTAAAGTCTCACTTTGTAACACCCCCAACTTTGGATTGCGCAGCAGAAATAGCAATTTGGTGTTACTAAATAGCATAAAACACCAAGATAATAGAAAACGACCCAAATGAGATGTTTTACAAACATGTGTTCCATTATTAATCAGAGAAAAATACGTCTAGGTCCCTACAGGATCGCAACCACAACCATTACATCATTTGAAAAACAATTGTTTCAAATTAAATACATTGTTTTAAAACATATTAAAATATTGTTTTGAAAGACAAGGAACACATAAGTAGTCTTTCACCAAAATCATCACATGCACGACACCTTCACGCCATCGTTGCCTTCATCCTTGGTTACCTAGAATAAAACATGTTTAAAACGTTAACAAAATTGTTGAGTGAAATTCATAGAGTTTAAAATAATCCATAAGAAATAATCTTTGAACACCTAATTAGTTCTCAAGAAAAACTTTGCAACGAATACAATGTATAACATCTCTTTTCTTTCACGCATTAAGCTTATGACATCGAACGTTAACAAAAATATATCTTTTCATATGCCAATTTGCCCTTGAACAAGGTATTATTGTCATATACCTACTACTTCTAACTACAAAACGTCCGTTTGACAGGGTGTTCACAAGGATACATACCCTGGACGGGGTTTTCAAACCCAATAGATCTATTTAATGCATTAGCGTTCACCTCGCAAGGCAATTAACGGTTCATGAAATAAGAGACTTCGACAATAGCTACTTATGCGGAAACAATCTCATAATCGGGTCCAGCAAACCATAAAATCATATGTGTTCGATTTTATAAAACAAACATGTATCCCCCTCACGGGTTCATAAAACAATCAAATGATTTAAAATGTGAGGCTATGAACTCACCTTAAGCAAAAGATTCCAATTCAATCAAATCAACAAGCGCAGATAACTTCACATCTCAACCGCGACCTATATAATACATATATAGCGGTACGTGACTAAAAGTATAATAATTCATATAATGCATACTTGCATCTATATATATCACTATTACGTATATAGAATCATATACTACAATCTCCAAGTGCGACGCAAAACATTTCACTTTGACGCACTAACAATACCACAACGTTTACTATAAAGTTTCTATTTTTATAAAGTTGCCGAAAGTAAGGATAATATAATCCGAACTTCATATTTCATCACCAATTAACTAGCATTACAAACCCATAGCTCATTACAAACCATATTGAAAAGTATACGCAAGTTTGACTTTCAAAAGTCAAACTTCGTAGTTGACTTTTACACCAAAAATAACCATACTTGACTTGGTCGTAAAACGTTCATTATTATGAGTTAAGTGACGATCCACCGAGCGAAACATAGCTAAAGGCGAACTCTATCACTTTTCATTATCAAAAATAACTTTTGAAAATTTCTCGACTCGCTACGAGGCGGTCAAACTTGGTCAACTCAAAACCTATTAAAACGACATTTTTGACTTAAACCAACTATCAAAACATGCTTAACTAGCCTATCTAAGCATACTAAAACCATCAAACTTTGATCAATAACAAAATATACTTTCAATAATTTTTCGCACATGAACATCTAGCAATAATCATACAATATGTAATATAATCAATTTAACAACACAAAAACAAAATTAGAAGGCTCACAATGCTATAAGAAAATCAACTATGGTTTCCCCCTTGTGGTTCAAAATCGGACGAGACCCCAAACAACAAACCAAAACCTTTTTCAATACAACCAACCTTTAAGAATACTAATCTAGCTCTTTTGAACACCCCTTTTACTCGAAAACTTCAAGAATAAACCCAAAATCAAATTTCTTCAAAATTTAATGCATGTGCAATATTTTTAGTGGGATGTGTAGGCCTTGATACAAGAATTAAGAATATGTAATTAGATTTTATTGCATGTCGAAAAATCGACGGGAAATGGGTGGTGTTTATTTGGCCAGTCGTGGATAGGAAACAAGGGAGGGAGAGAACAAATTTTAGTGAAAGAGTTATAAGTGTGTGTGTAGGTGCTATTTTTAGGAAATAACTTTAGGCACTTGAAACTTTTAGCCCCTCCATCCTTTAAGTCTTTCAAAACTATTACAAAAGGTGTTTCTTTTATTTTAAAATTGGCCAACAAGCTCGGGTCACACCACTTTCATAAATATTTTTATTCCATCCCACTAATTTACTTTAAAACATTTAATAAACGTAAAATCGCGTAACACACGACCTTTAAACACGATTTTAACAAAAACTCAGGGAAAAACCATAAAACACAAAATAAGATAATCACGCTCTCGGAGCGACAATATAAATTTTTCTAACTTTCACGGACGCTAAAAAAATATAAACTCAATCACGGCTTGAAATTTCCTAATAAACGGAAATTTTCACCAAACCTTATATACCATAAATGACTAAAATCATTTACGTAGAAAAATAATTATCATAGCTCCGGATAAACGTTGACCTGAAACTCGGGTTGTTACATTCTCCCCTCCTTTAGGGAGCGCCATCCCGATGCTCAGCTCGACTTATCTGCTCTTTCTCGCTTCGTCCACATGCTCCCAAGTAAATTCTAGACCTCTTTGCGAATTCTAATGAACTTTCATGATAGGTATCCAACTTTGCTTAAGTCGCTTAACCTCTCCATCTACAATTTCCACTGGCTCTTCTATCATATGCAACTTATCATCAATTTGAATCTCGTCTATCAGAATGATAATGTTGCCTTCCGCTAGACATTTCATAAGATTCGAAACATGAAAAGTACTATGAATCTCTTTCAACTCTTCAGGTAACTCCAATGTATAAGCTACTAGACCGACTCTAGCTAGAATCTTGAATGGCCCAATGTAGCGTGGACTCAACTTTCCGCGCTTTCCAAAACGCACAGCGCCCTTCCACGACGATACTTTGAGCAGTACCATATCACCGACTTGAAATTCTAACGGCTTAGTTCTTCTATCTGCGTAGCTTTTCTGGCGACTACGGGCAGTTAGCAAGCGGTTCTTAATCTGAACGATCTTCTCGGTCGTTTCTCGAATCAATTATGGACCGGTGAGTTGGCTATCTCCAACCTCACTCTAGCAAATAGGTGATCTACATTTTTGTCCGTACAAAGCCTCATATGGTGCAGCCTTAATACTCGTGTGATAACTATTGTTGTATGAGAACTCGACCAATGGCAGAGGGTGATCCCAACTACTTCCAAAGTCGATCACATAGGCACATAACATATCTTCGAGCGTTTGTATAGTCCTTTCACTTTGACCATTCGTTTGAGGGTGGTAAGCGGTACTCATATCCAAATTCATCCATAACGCCTTCTGAAGCGATTTCCAGAATCCAGACGTAAAATGGTTGTCTCGATCCGAAATGATCGAAATAGGAACACCATGTCTACACATAATTTCCTTCAAGTAAAGTTGCGTGAGTTTTTCCATAGTATCAGTCTTCTCCATTGGTAAGAAATGAACTGATTTGGTCAGTCGATCGACAATAACCCATATCGTATCATACCCACTTGGCGTTTTAGGCAGTCCACTCATAAAATCCATAGTAATCATTTCCTATTTCCAAATAGGAATTTCATGTTGTTGCAGCAACCCAGACAGTTTTTGATGCTCAGCTTTAACGTTTGCACAATTCAAACATTTGCTAACATATGTGGCAATATCAGCTTTCATATTCGGCCACCAATACAACAGCTTCAAATCTTAATACATCTTGTCCTATCCCAGATGGATAGAATATTTGTACTTATGCGACTCATGCATAATCAAATCCCTTAATCCACCAAATCGTGGCAACCAAACACAATTTCCAAAGCAACGTGTTACATTGGGGCGAAGCTCGAATATTTGCTTAATCAATCTTCCTTAATTTTCTGCCTTCACATTCTTCTTTTTCAGCGCTTCCTTTTGAGCTTCAAGGATTTGCTTAGGCAGATCATTATGAATAGTCATCATCAAAGCTTGAACACGCAATGGCCTAGTCCTTTCCTTTCGGCTTAAGGCGTCAGCCACAACATTGGCTTTTCCAGTATGATACTGAATCTTACAATCGTAATCGCTTAACAAGTCAATCCATCTCTGTTGTCTCAAGTTAAGCTCCTTTTGATTCAAAATATATTG
This sequence comes from Tanacetum coccineum, assembly GCA_026074375.1. Lineage (NCBI taxonomy): Eukaryota > Viridiplantae > Streptophyta > Magnoliopsida > Asterales > Asteraceae > Tanacetum > Tanacetum coccineum. The sequence continues at coordinate 15,104 of BQNB010007226.1, read as the reverse complement.
TAGGCTCTTGGGATCGGTGAAAACCACACACTTCGTTCCATACAAATAATGTCTCCATAACCTAAGAGCAAAAACAACGGCTCCCAACTCCAAATCGTGAGTAGTGTAATTCTCTTCATGGACCTTTAATTGTCAAGAAGCATACGTTATAACCTTTTCCTTTTGCATCAACACGGATCCATAACCTTTAAGTGACGCATCGCAATAAACCATGAAATCTTTTGTTCCTTTGGGCAACGCTAAGATTGGTGCACTACACAACTTCTGCTTCAGTTTCTAAAAAGCTTCCTCTTCTTCTTTTCCCTACTCGTATTTCTTATCTTTCTAAGTCAACTTAGTTAGTGGCTTAGAAATCAAATAAAAACCTTCAATAAACCTCCGATAGTATCCAGCCAATCTAAGAAATTACCTCACCTCTGTTGGCGGTGCAGCCCAATTCTTAATGGCTTCGATCTTGGCAGGAACAACATGAACACCATTATGATCAATCACATAACCAAGGAATTGTACCGAATATAGCCACAAATCACACTTTGAAAACTTGGCGTACAATCTCTCATTTTTAAGCAACTCCAAAATAGTCTTTAAATGCTTTCCATGCTCTTCTTCATCCTTGGAATAAACCAAAATATCATCAATGAACATAATGACGGACTTATCAAGATATGGCTAGCATACTCGGTTCATCAAGTCCATAAACATAGCAGACACATTAGTCAATCCAAATGGCATCACTTGGAACTCAAAGTGACCATACCGAGTTCTAAGTGCTGTAATTGGAATGTCCTCTTCTTTAATACGAAGCTAATGATATCCTGATTGCAGGTCGATCTTAGAATACACGCTCGAACCTTGAAGTTGATCGAATAAATCATTGATTCTCGAGAGAGGATAACGATTCTTGATAGTCAACTTGTTCAACTCGCGGTAATCTATACACATTCAAAAAGATCCATCTTTCTTTTTCACGAACAATACCGGTGCTCCCCACGATGATGAATTCGGACGAATAAATCCTTTCTCCAATATCTCTTGCAGTTGTACCGACAACTCTCTCATCTCAGACGGTTCTAATCTATACGGTGCACGTGCAACAGGTGCAGCCCCCGGTACTAGATCAATTCAAAATTCTACTTGCCTCGGCGGTGGTAATCCCGACAAATCAACAGGAAACACCTTAGTAAAGTCACGAATTACAGGCACGTCTTCCAATCGTTTCTCATTTGGTTTCTTCTCAATCACATATGCCACAAACAAATGACAACCTCATTCGATATACTTACGGGCTTTAATGCAAGATATGACCTTTAGTCGAGACATACCTTTGTCACTTTTGACTGTCAACGTCTTGTTTCCATAAGGTATACAAACAACCTTCTCACCATAAACGATAACGGCATCATGCTTGACAAGCCAATCTATACCGATTATATTATCGAACATACCAAGCTCAATCGGCATGTGATTAATTTCAAAAAGATGGTTCCCTAAATTCAAAGTGCAACCTTTTAAAATAGTGTTCGTACTAACTACCCTTCCATCGGCTAATTCTACCTCGTAACTGGCATCTATTTTAACTGGATCGATATCAAGCATGGAACTAAATCTAGTATCGACAAAACTCCTATCGGAACCCAAATCAAATAAAACAGAAGCATAGCAGTTATTGAGTAGAAACGTACCTGTAACCACATTCGGACCTTGCGGCTCAGCATCCTTAATCGCATAAGCTCGGCTACAAGCTTCTCCCGTTTCCTCTTGCTTGACCTTCTTTAGGCATCAGTTCCTCGTATGACCTTGCTCCCCACAATCATAACAAGTCCAAACAGGCTGAGCGTTAGCACCCATGGCAACACTCTTTTCCTTGCAATACCTCGATTTATGCCTAACCTTTCCACACTTGGTGGCACTTGATCATACATGGACCAACATGGTAAGTAAAATAACGTTCATACACATAGGAAATGATCCAGAAGACACCTTCTCCTCAGTCGGAGTAGTAGTCATAGCTCACGCATTCCCTTGCTTTTGGTTATTCTGCGAAGGTTGGCATGAGTTATCCTTGTGGTTGCTCTTACCACTATTGTTCCCACTTTGAAAGTTCTTTCCTTCCAGAATTCTTTCATCGCTAGCTTACGACTTTTGCTCCATCAACTTATAGTCCATACGCACAGCTTCATTCAAGTTGGTAGGTCTAGAAGAAGTGACCTCACGCTTGATGTTCTCAGATAATCCTCGGATGTAAGCATCCACTTTCACACTTTCCGGTTCAACCATTCTTGGACACATTAAAGCTAACTCATTAAATCTTTGAGTATAAGTGGTATGTGCTTAATTACACATACCTTCTTCCATTAAAAACCAGCTTAAATGACCAAAAATAGAAGAAAACTGCCAAATATATGTTTGTTTTGCATTTGTATTGTGAAGGAAACGGATATCACACAAAAGGACAAAAAACAAAGCCAAAAACGACAAAACCGAGCACGGAATGGAAAAGACAAAGTCAAATCGAAGCCAAAGTCAGTCAAAGCCAAAAAGTCAACAAGAAAGTCAACTCCGACAAAGTCAAAAGTTGTCCAAGTGGAGAAAATACAACGCGAGGGACTAAAATTGCCAAACCTCAAGTTGTATTACAAGAATAAAAAGACAAGGGCTGAAATTGCAAATTGGGTGAAGTATAACTTGAAGGGCCAAAGCTGCCAAATTAGCCAAAACTAATTTTCTCGCCCAACTGAACCCAAGAACCAATCACGGGTTCTCTTCTCTCCTTTTACCCTTCAACCATGAAAAATTCAGAGGATAAAACCTTCCCCCCTCCTCTACTATCTCCCCCCAGCTTTATAATTGCCATGTTGGCAATCCTTTACCATTTTCAAGAAATTTCAATGGCTGGATTGACTCAAAAAAAGAAGCACAAGAAGATTGAATGGATGAGATTACTTTTATCAAGTCCCTTACACAACAAAAACACCTTGTGAAGCTCTAAAAAATAGCACAGGTAAAAATACCAAGAAGAGAAGACTTCGGCTATAAATAGAGCCTTTTGTAAGCCTTGAAGGCATCTTGAATATTATCTTAGCTTATCTTAGTTTTATTATAATTTTTAAGTCATTTTAGCATTTTATTCAGTTTATTTTACCGCCTTGTACTCTTTTTACGAATTAATGAAAGTTTGAAGTTTATAAAGTTAAAAAGTCAGTCTATAAATTCAACTAGCATTAAGTGTGTTTGATTTGTGTTTAAAATGTGTTAAGAAGCTCTCACTCAAGCTTATTTATAAGTTGTTTTCATTAAGTAAACCAAAAAAGCTAATTAGTTAAGAAAAAAAATTAAAAAAAATCTCACCTAAAATACACTACAGCTTATGGATGATAAGCCAGTTTTGGATGGGCTTATGGACACTACTAGCTTGTTTTATACAAGCTAGAGCTTGTAGATTCTTTGTTTAACCCTGTTTTAAACAAGGGTGTTGTAAGTTTTTCTTTTTTATTTTTCTTATTTACTGTAGAACTGCTTATAGTGCTTATTTGTTACCTATATTTGCTTATTTATGCTTTATTATGATGTTTAGTGCTTATCTTGCTTAGTCATTAGTTTAAAAGTGATTCATGTAAATTTCTTAGTTAGTACTGTTAGTTATGAGTTAAAACTGTTAGATTGATTTAGCTTATTTAAGCGCTTATCATTGATTGAAATATGCTTATAAGTGTCTTATTTTGTTATTTGATAATCTGTTTTTAACAATTTAGAACCAAATCAGCTTAAGATAAAAAGAAAAATGATTTTTGAAAACTTTAAAGGGTGTTTGGAACAAGCATTTAACCCATATTAGTATCTAGCAAGTTCACATGTAGGATTTTCAACTAACAGTACTAACTCCAGGTTAGTACTGGTAGTTAATACTGTTAGTACTGTTAGTTCATTTTTGCTTATTAGCTTATTGTTTCTGCTTATTTAAGATTGCTTAGCTATTTAGAGTATTGAGCCATTTTTTCGTTACGTCTTAGTAGAACTTATTTTAAAGTTTATTTGCCTTTTCAAAGTGATTTCAAGAGTTTAGCCGTTTTTAGTATTTCTTTAGCTTGTTTGCATACATTTATTCTAAGTTGCATATTCTTTATTCTATGCTTATTAGGTGATAGTTTAATTCTGTTTTTAGCTTATTTGCTTAGTACTTATTTCATTGAGTTTTCTCAGAGCTAGCAGTACTAACTCAAAGCTAGCAGTACTAACTCAAAGCTAGCAGTACTAACTCTAAGTTAGTACTGCTAATTTTCTCTTGCTTAAATTTAGCTTAACTGCTTGATGAATTTGCTTATTTAGGGTTAGTTTAGCTTATTAGATTTGTCTAGGCCTGTTCTAGCTTATTTACCTTGCTTATCTCTGTTTGCATTTGCTTATTAGGTTTAGTGCCCAACTTGTCTGTTCCATTTTCCATTAGCTTATTTTGAGCTCAAACTGCTTAACAATTAAACATTCTTATCACTTTAGGGTTTAATTTTTGATAATTTAGTTTTTTATTTTACTCGCGTTTTTACATTCCGCATCTCATTTTAGGTTTAAATCTGTTTAATAGCATTTCATTGGTTTAGGTTTTCCTAATTGCTATGTTGCATTTTTAAAACAATTCTACTTCTTTTGTCCATTCAAAACATCGATTATCAATTTGTCATTCGATTTTCCATTCAAGCCTCGTTGGGACATAACGACCCGGGAATCATACTTCCAGAATTATATATATTTTTCATTTGTGAACTCTGTCCAATCCTTGCTAAAGGTAATTAGGTAAGTGTTTTGCTTGTTTTGTGTTAATATATTTATATATATATATATATAAGATATATATAATATATAATATATATATATATATATATATATATATATATATATATATATATTATTGACGAATCAATAAGCAACAATGTCATACTCCGTGACCCTTAGGTTCCACAATTCGTGCTCCATTCTTTGAATTTCTTCTACTGGGCAAAACTCTGCTATCATCAATTGTTTCATTTCAATCCAACGTATTTGGTTCACAGTCTCCAAACCCATGGTTGCAACCTTAGAATTCCACTAAGTCAAAGCAGGTCCTTGCAGTATAGCAGCAGCAAACTTTACCTTCTTGCCCTATGCACATTCACTGATTCCAAAAACACTCCCGGTTTTCTCAAACCATCTTCGTAATTCGACAGCTCCTTCAGTACCGCGAAAAACAGTAGGATTGCACTTCATAAATCCAGCGAAAGTGCACTCACAAACAATAGGTATGACATCTTGACCCCTAACTAGTCCAGATCCTCTAGCATCATTTCCAGCATTCGCATGTCTTGCCCGCTCAGCGGCGATAGCAGCATCGACACTTTCTTTGATCATTCGCTGAACGACAACTTGAGTCAAAGGTGCAAACTTTGGAGGCATGATTCTGTCACGTCACATAGAAAAACAATCTGATAAGCATTCATAACATGATATACTCGTAACATGGTACAAAGACAAATCAATCACAACCACAGTCACATAATATCAAGTAGTAATCAAAAGATAGCCATTCATTATTCATCACAAAAGAGTTAATACATAGTTGCATTGTTTCATGAAATGATACAAATCGTTACAACCAATAGCATCAAGTCTACTAACTGAGGATTCAGTTTAGTGATTACACAATAAAGATACTACTAATGAAACTAAACTACTAAGAATCATGAGGAGATCCTCGCGGCTCAGATGATGGACTCTTCTCATCTTCAACCGGAACATTGATAGCCTCATTCGATCTTTATTCAAACACAAATCCCCTACGAATCATCTCTCGATAAAACTCATGAGCTCGAACTCTAGTCCAATAGAGATCTCTCTCGACTCGTTCGTTCTGCATACGAAGAAGTGTGTTGCTAAACCGTGCTTCTTCCAGTTCCTTCTTACACTCAGCTTTTTCTTCCGCATTACCAAGCTTTCTAACCAGATTCTCCATTGCAACTGTTCCTTCTTCCACACTAGATCGCACTTCATTACCCAAATCCAAAATTAGTTTACCATAATACTTGTCCTTTGCTTTTCCCTTCTTTTCGACCAATGCATGCGCCGTCTCGCAACCATACAGTCGTCTTGAAAGAGAAGCCATCCGACCAAAAAGAGAGTTAATGTCCCTCCTCGTGAGACCAGGCAACAAACCATCACTGTCCTCTCGAAGGAAAGGGGCGGTAGACGACTCACCTACCTCATGGACACTAGCAAGAACAGTCTCATCCTCGAGCTCAACCATGTCCTCAACCTCAATCACATCCTCAGGCTCTGACTCAGAAGCAGGCGGCGGAGGGTTAAGAGGATCCACCTCTTCATAAGGATATGTCAACTCCGGCTCATTCTCGTCTTCCTCAATGTCTACTTCCATATCATCTTCTTCTTTTTGAGGTTCTTCTTCTTCTTTAAATTCTTCCTCTTCTGGGTCCTCGTCTTCATCCACTAAGACAGGCTCGGGAATAACAGGAACATCATCGGGTTGATTCGGCTCAACTACGGGTAAATCATCCACATGATCGGGAGGAATTACGTTCACCATGATAATATAGAAATATCATATAATACTTATTCAATAGCGTTCCAATAAAAATACTATTATCCAAAATAACAATTCGCATAAGTACGCAACAAACAAAAATTCACAATTTGTGACATTCTTGTTCAGTATATATCTCAAATATACTCCAAACATATATAATAATAGTTATTATATAATCACATAACCTTCTATGCATACAACACATGCATAAATATACCAATGCATAACAATTTATGAATACAACACATGCATAAATATACCAATACATAACAATTTATGCATACATGCATAAATATACCAATACATAACAATTTATGTATATAACACATGCATAAAATACCAATACATAACAATTTATGCATACAACACATGCATAAATATACCTTTTCTTTCTATATGTGACCAATGGCAACGAGGAGTCTCGGCGTGCGTGTAGAAGCGTTATAGTTTAGGTTTTTCAAAAAGACTCGACCAAGTTCTTTATAACCTTAAGCTCTTGATACAACTTTGTAACACCCCTAACTTTGGATTGCGCATCGGAAATAGCAATTGGGTGTTACTAAATAGCACAAAACACCAAGATAATAAAAAATGACCCAAATGAGACAATTTACAAACATGTGTTCCATTATTAATCAGAGAAAAACACGTCTAGGTCCCCACAGGATTGCAACCACAATCATTACATCATTTGAAAAACAATTGTTTCAAATTAAAGACATTGTTTTAAAACACATTAAGATATTGTATTGAAAGACAAGGAACACATAAGTAGTCTTTCAGCAAAACCATCACACGCACGACACATCCACGCCATCGTTGCCTTCATCCTTGGTTACTTGGGATAAAACATGTTTAAAACGTCAACAAAATTGTTGAGTGAAATTCATAGAGTTTAAAATAATCCATAAGAAATAATCTTTAAATACATAATTAAAGGGTGTTTGGCATTTCTTATTCAAAATAGATTATGACTTTTGAAAACGAATAATCAGATAATCAGCTGTCGTAAAACGTGGTTTTGAAATATAGTGTTTGGATTTGATTATGTTGTTTGATATCTTAATAATCAGATAATTAGTTTTTTGAGTGTTTGGAAAATCAGATTATTTAATGACTTGTCATGTAAAATTACAAAATTGGGTATTCTTATATTACATTGAATTTCTAATGTACGTAACAACTTTTAACAAAGAGATAGTAATACTCTTTTTATATTTTATATTTGCAAATCTACTTTCCCTTTCATTCACATCTTTCACCACTTACCACCATCCTTCTTCTCACCTTCTTCAATACACCACCCATTATCTTTAGTTCTATATACAAAGAAATCTTAATAAATCAACAAATATTCATCCAAGTTATAAAGACCTAAAGATGGAGTCTTTGCTTGAGGTCTTGGGTCATCGGATGGTTTCGTCAGTTGCTCTGATTTAAGCATGATTTTCCAATCAATCTCTATGATTTTTGTTTCTGGTAGTACAAGAATAATAAAGTATCAATACTAATGAGTTGGTTTTGTTATAAAAGTCTACATCAGTATGAGTGATAAAGATTATTTTAAGGGTAATTTGGTAATCATTATTATTAGAGGAAATCACGGTTCCAAAAAGCATGTCCCTAGCTGTTGTTACAAAACCACATTTTAGTAGGGTCAAAATGCAGAAAAGCGATTATCAGGTTATGTTTGCCAAACACTGCGAAGTAGATTATTACGCTTGTGAAATGAAATAATAAGATAATTTGGTTCCTACCGCACTCCCAAACACCCCCTTAGTTCTCGGGAAAACATTGCAATGAATACAATGTATAACATCTCTTTTCTTTCACACATTAAGCTCATGACACCGAACGTTAACAAACATATATCTTTTCATATGCTAATTTGCCCTAGAACAAGGTATTATTGTTATATACCTACTACTTCTAACTATAAAACGTCCATTTGACAGGGTGTTCACAAAGATTCCTACCCCAGACGGGGTTTTCAAACCTAATAGATCTATTTAATGCATTAGCGTTCACCTAGCAAGGAAATTAACGGTTCATGAAATAAGAGACTTCGAAAATAGCTACTTATGCAGAAACAATCTCATAATCGGGTCTAGCATACCATAAAATCATATGTTTTTGATTTTATAAAACAAACATGTATCCCCTTCGCGGGTTTAATAAACAATCAAATGATTTAAAATGCGAGGCTATGAACTCACCTTAAGAAAAAGATTCAAATTCAATCAAATCAACAAGCGCAAATAACTTCATGTCTTAACCGCGACCTATATAATACATATATAGCGGTACGTGACTAAAAGTATAATAATTCATATAACGCATACTTGCATCTATATATATATCACTATTACGTATATATAACCATATACTACAATCTCCAAGTGCGACGCAAAACATTTCACTTTGACGCACTAACAATATCACAACGTTTACTATAAAGTTTCTATTTTTAGAAAGTTGCCAAAAGTAAGGATAACATAATCCGAACTCCATATTTCGTCACCAATTATCTAGCATTACAAACCCATTGCTCATTATAAACCATATTCAAAAGTATACGTAAGTTTGACTTTCAAAAATCAAACTTCGTAGTTGACTTTTACACCAAAAATAACCAAACTTGACTTGGCTGTAAAACGTTCGTTATTAAGAGTTACGTGACGATCCACGTAGCGAAACGTAGCTAAAGGTGAACTCTATCACTTTTCATTATCAAAATTAACTTTCGAAAATTTCTCGACTCGCTACGAGGTGGTCAAACTTTCTGGTCAAACTTGGTCAACTCAAAACCCATTAAAACGACATTTTTGACTTAAACCAACTATCAAAACATGTTTAACTAACCTATTTAAGCATACCAAAACCATCAAACTTTGATCAATAACAAATATACTTTCAATAATTTTTCGCACTTGAACATCTAGCAATAACCATACAATACGCAATATAATCAATTTAACAACACAAAAACAAAATTAGAAGGCTCACAATGCTATAAGAAAATCAACTATGGTTTCCCCTTTGTGGTTCGAATTCGGACGAGACCCCAAACAACAAACCAAAACCTTTTTCAATACAACCAACCTTCAAGAACAATAATCTAGCTCTTTTGAACACCCCTTTTACTCAAAAACTTCAAGAACAAACCCAAAATCAAATTTCTTTAAAACTTAATGCATGTGCAATATTTTTAGTGGGATGTGTAAGCCTTGATACAAGGATTAAGAATATGTAATTTATTGCATGTTGGAAAATCGACGGGAAATGAGTGGTGTTTGTTTGGCCGATCGTGGATAGGAAACAAGGGAAGGAGGGAACAAATTTTAGTGAAAGAGTTATAAGTGTGTGTGTAGGTGCTATTTATAGGAAATAACTTTTGGCACTTGACACTTTTAGCCCCTCCATCCTTTAAGTCTTTCAAAACTAGTACAAAAGGTGTTTCTTTTATTTTAAAATCGGCCAACAAGCTCGGGTCACACCACTTTCGTAAATTTTTTTATTCCGTCCCACTAATTTATTTTAAAACATTTAATAAACGTTACATCGCGTAAAACACGACCTTTAAACACAGTTTTTACAAAAACTCGGGAAAAAACCATAAAACACAAAATAAGATAATCACGCTCTCTCAGCGACAATATAAATTTTTCTAACTTTCACAGACGCTAAAAACAAATAGAAACACAATCACGGCTTAAAATTTCCAAATAAATGAAAATTTTCACCAAACCTTATATAGCATCAACGACTAAAATCATTTACGTAAAAAAATAATTATCATAGCTCGGGATAAACATTGACCTGAAACTCGGTTTGTTACACACTTGAAAGGATTCAAGCGAGTAGAACTAAGTTAAACTATGATCAAAACCTAACTATTCCCCAGGCAATGGCGCCAAAAACTTGATGCGGTAGTCGTAGGACTTCAACAAGAATTCTAGGGGTTAAGAGAAGATTATTTTTGTATTTTTATGTTTTATAGAAAGCAAGTAAATCTATGGTTTGAGAGGTTGGTTTGTTTAACTATTACCTAAACTAATTAAATTCTAATCTACTAGAGATAACTTTATGATAATTGAATGTATTTACTTAATTATGCACTACTAATCAGATTGCTTCTCCTAATCCTACTGCCTTGTCACACTTGTGATGAATAGTGTTAGTATTTGTTAGGTCATGAACGAATTACACGAACCCGTCATCTATTTAATATTCTGTTAGGGCAACGCACAAGTAAGGTAGTATGAAGACTATTACAAGGCCCCTAAGATTAAATTAAATGCATGTGAAATACCTTAAGATAGATCAACCATATAAGGGGGTAAAGTAGTATGAAGACTGTTACCGGATGGTATCCTTTCTATGCACTCGCGTTTCCCTAGACGTGTCTACAGCGATACAGACAAAAGCTGGTTTTCAAAAGCCTAATGCGCACATTCATCAATAAGAAGCAACAATAATAGGATCTATAATCTGACTTTCATGCAATCATAAGTAAATACAAAAGAGGGTTTAGCCTCGCATGTGATAATGAGACCAAGAAGATAAATCAATCACACAACACATAGACATATTGAATGATTAATGATAAATAACCTTACTTGAATTAAAACATGGATCCAAGGTAGTACAATAAGGTTTTGAGGCCCTAAAAAAAACCTATGAAGCTGCTACAAAGGCTAGGGTTCGTCTCCCTAAAGTTATACAAAGTTACACAATTAAAACCCTAAAATCGGTTTTATATTTATAGAAATATCGCTGCGACGGCGTCGCTTTTTACTCCTGACGCCATCGCCGCATAGATGGTTCGAGATCCACTTTAAGTCGGCCACGTCCTGACACCATCGCTGAATCTCTGACGTCGTCACCATGAATGTCATGATGCCGTCGCTTTATGGTTGCGACGCCGTCTCCAGGCTCTGAATGAATAATTCTTCATGGTTATTGGTGTAGAGTCGTAGTCTTGTGCGTTTCTTTTCCAAATGAGCCCAAGTTACGTGTATTTCCTCCAAATGTCATCCAAATGCTAAAAACCTGAAAACAAGCGATTAAGCACATAATCTGGGCATATTTGCATGGTTTAAGGGGTTAAATGACCCCAAACTAGTGTATAAAATGACACCTCATCAGTTGAACAAGAATTTTATCGGTCGTCTTAGTCACAATTAGTCTTGTATTGTAATAGACTAGACGGGTTCAATGGGTTTGGACTTTAAGCTAATATTGTCCATGTTTTGGGCTAAAGCCCAACATAAGCCAAGCCCGGCCCAAGTAAACAACACCCTCCTAGCATGTTAGGAGGGTGTTGGTTGTCATTTGTTTTCATTTAGCAATCTAACAATCCTTCCTTTCTCTCTACTTTCTCTCTCTATCTTCTTTCTCCTTTCTTTAGCTTATTTGGTTCGTGTATGCTTAATGGTATGCTTATTAGTTATGTTATGGATTAGTTATTTGGGATAACATGTGGTATCAGTTGTCAAGGGGTTTTAGGTGATTTGATTCGTGGTTTTTTTATACTCATTTCGTATGCATCTCATTTAAAAAAGTGGTTTAAATATTGTGTTTAAAAGTGATAAAGCTTATGTTTTTATGTTAGATATACACTAGATTTAGTCACTTTTGCAAAAGAAATCGAGAAAAACGATCAAAATTTGTGTTTTTTTGATGATTTTTAAAGTTTAGAAACGTGTTTTTGAAGGGTGCGAAATAAGTGTGATGAAGGGTGCGAAATATGTTTTATGATGTGTGCGATTTATGTTATTAATCGTGCGAAATAAGTTTTGTTCGAAATACAAGTTGTTTCATTCCATGCGATTTATGTCATTTTGTAAAACGAAACTTTGTCAAAATTTCTAGAAGCGTACAAAATAAGAATTAGGAGTAAGTGTGCGAAATATGTATACATCCATTATGCGAAATACGTTTGAAATAGTGCAAAACAAGTTTGTTTGATTTGTGCGATTAAGTCATTAAGTAAGAAATATTACGGGTGAAATTAAAGTGCGAAATATTACATTTCATAGAACTAAACTCTGTCCAAATAATTTCAAACATGCGAAACAAGTCAACATAAAAATCATGCAAAATATGTCAAGCGAAATATGACAAGCCGTGCGCAATAAGACATTTTCGGTACCAGTGCTCAATTTTGGTAATTCAAATTCGGTTCAAGCATTTCGATACAAGAATTTTTGACCTTCCAAAGACTACAAGCACATCAAACAAAATACCAAATCATAATCACAATCACTACAATAAACTTAAGATCTGATATCCATTCACAACAACATCAAAATGTCAAATACCAATAACAACTTGCAAACTCAAACATCAAATGTTATTCACAATGCCATCTTGGAAGCAGGTGGGAAAGATCGTCCACCAATGTTAACACCTGGTAACTACAATCTGTGGAAATCCCGAATCAAGAGATACATCGACACCAAATCTAACAATGAACTCATCCACTATTGTCTCCAGAATCCACCCTATAAATTTAAATGGGCCGAAAGAAAATTTCTAGTTTCAGAAGGTAGTTCAGAAACCACTATAGAAGGGTACATGGAGAACTATAAGAATGCTCCGCAAGACATAAGGAACCAACTGGATGCTAAAGCTGGAGCTGTTCAGATATTCTCACAGGGATAGATAACGATATCTACTCCATAGCTGATGCTTGTCTAAATGCATGTGAGATGTGGAAAGCAATTGAAACTTTGAAACAATGTGAATCAATCAATGTTCAAGATCTTAAAACCAATCTATATTGGGTGTTTCGAAAATTCACATCACGAGATGGTGAAACACTTGAATCGTATTACTCAAGGTTCTATAAGATGATAAATGAGCTTGTCAAAAATTAGTGTGATGTTACCAATCATCAAGTGAATGTGCAGTTCTTACTTTAATTACAATCAGAATGGCAAAGGTTTGTGATACTTGTTAAGCAGAGTCAAGAGTTGAAGACTGTCTCCTACCACAAAATTTATGACATTCTAAAGCAACACCAAAACGAAGTCAACAAGATAAGAGCTGAAAGACTAGCACGTACTGCAAATCCACTTGCACTTGTTGCTCAATAACAACTAGTTTACCATCCTCAAAACCATCCTACACATTACATTAAAAATTCCTTAACCAGACCACAACAAGCTGCTACTAGAAACAGAGGTAAAGCAATTATCAACTCTCCTCTACCCATTTATGATAAAGAACCTAAAATGGTTGCTGAAGATGATGCATTGTCAAAGGAGAAGGAGATTGATAAACTGATGACATCAAATAACGTCACTTTTATAACATCATTTATCCTATGTAAATAACCCATTTTGTATATTTATTGCAAGAATTTTTACTTAATCGTTTGTATTTAAGAATTACAGTAATTATGGAGTACTTGGTGAAGATTAGCAAAAACACACGAATTCTAGAGCTTAAACGAAGAAATATAAAGAAACTAATTATGACATCCTATACGCCATATCCATCAAGGAAGATACGGCGTATCTGTGCCTGCACTTCACAAGAAACCACGAAGATATAAAGTCTAATACGTTGTATCAAGGAGACATCTATACGCTGTATTCAATTTAAAGTAATAAAATATTCTGGAAAATATCAAACGTGGTCCTTACTCCAAGAAACCCCCGATACGCCATATCTATCTCTCTCGATACGCCGTATCGACCAAATTTCATACCGTATAAATAGAAAACCTAAAAACAGGGTTTTAGTGTGCTTGATCATATTCGACACCTTAACCACAAAAGTCAATTTTCAGAAGAGCAGAAGAGGTCAAGCAAAGCTACTAATTCCATAGGAAACACCTTATAATCTACTATACTCTTGTAATCATTCAATTTTTGGTATCATTCGCTTAACTCGGTTAGTTTACCTTGGTTGGATTATTACTTTTGTATTGATTACAATGATTAAGGGCTAATACCCTTGGGTATTAGCCATGGCTATAAAGATTTGAATGTTTGGTTTGTTTATCTCGAATGCTTAATATATCATTGATTGCTTGTGTATGTTTATCAATTTATACTTGTTTACGTGCTTTTGTATGCGACCTATCATTCAACTAGGTCTAGTGATACCGACCAAGTTTGCTAGATGCCGGGATGGCTCTCCATATAGTGATTTATATATCTAGACCAATAAGATCACAAATAATGACCTATCTTTTCCTTTAGTAATGTGAGCTTAGTTGGATCGGCAAGTGACTTAGGATCAACGAGTACATTCTTAATCAATTGGTAAAGACTTGGCCAATAGACTACTAGTATATAAATTACCATTAAGCAGTAAGTGGGTAAAGTCTCTATGAGCTAGGGTTTAACAAGATTACCATTGCTTTAACCCCTAAGATAGATTATAATCAGCAAATAGGATGCTTTATGCGGATGTGTTTAATTGTGACAGAATTCTACGTGTCTAGGTCTTAGGAAGAAGTACCGTCTAAGTCTTAAGAATGATATGTTGCGTCAAGATAAGCATTCATTGCACTAAATAAACA
>BQNB010007225.1:0-94344 GCA_026074375.1 Tanacetum coccineum | reverse complement strand
GTTGGGGAAAAATGGTGGGAAAAGGGTTATAAAATGGTTAGGGGTGACAGGGCAAAAGTTTGGTGGTTTGCCAACTTTGGCCCTTCAAGGTGTAAGTGTGCATTACAAATTTCGTCCTTGTGGTGTATAACTTTGAAAGGTTGGCAGGTTAGCCCCCTCAACTCATATTAGTCGATTACATGGAAGGTCCTTGAGGTTAATATAACTTTAAGGGTTGGCAGGTTAGCCCCCTTGAGTTATATTTTTGCCATTTTTGGTCTGTTTTGGGTTTATTTGGGTTATTTTAGGTATACATGGATATGTGTATTTTACACCTATCAGTCCTTGAGGTTAATATAACTTTAGGGGTTGGCAGGTTAGCCTCCTTGAGTTATATTTCTAATAAATTGCAAATTCAGCCCTTGTAGTTTTTTTTCTTTGTAATATAACTTTAGGAATTGCCAATTTTGGTCCCTTAAGTTATATTTCTTCTGATTTTGACTTCCTCTTGACTTTGACTTTGTCGAGGTTGACTTTGACTTTGACTATTTGACTTTCCTATTGACTTTTTGACTTGGTTGACTTTTTGGCTTCGATTTGGCTTCGTCTTTTCACACTATTCCATTCCGTGCCCAGTTTTGTCGTTTTTGGCTTTGTTTTTTGTCCTTTTGTGTGATATCCATTTCCTGCACAATACAAATGCAAAACAAACATATATTTGGCAGTTTTTGTCTGTTTTTGGTCATTTAAGTCCGTTTTTAATGGATAAAGGTATGTGTAATTTAGCACATACCACTAGCGAGAATGTACCTAAAGGAAGTAGTAACAAGGCATGGAATACCGGTCTCGATTATTTGTGATCGTGACCCTAGGTTCGCATCAAATTTCTGGAGGTCACTTCAGAAAGCTTTGGGTACAAGTTTAGATATGAGTACGGCATATCATCCGCAAACTGACGGACAAAGCGAGAGAACCATTCAAACTCTCAAAGATATGCTTAGAGCTTGTGTGATCGACTTTGGAAATGGTTGGGTTAAACATTTACCATTGGTCGAGTTTTCATACAATAACAGTTATCATGCTAGCATTAAGGCTGCACCCTTTGAGGCACTTTACGGTAGAAAATGTCGTTCGCCTGTTTGTTGGGCTGAGGTTGGAGAAGTTCAACTCACCGGCCCAGAGATCGTTCAAGAGACGACAGAGAAGATCATTCAAGTTAAACAAAGGATGCAAGCCGCTCGTGATAGGCAAAAGAGCTACGCTGATTTGAAGCGTAAGCCGATGGAGTTTGAGGTTGGAGATAAAGTGATGCTCAAGGTTTCGCCTTGGAAAGGGGTTGTACGTTTTGGCAAACGAGGGAAATTAAATCCCAGGTTTGTTGGACCTTTCAAGGTAATAAAAAGGGTTGGAGACGTTGCATACAAGCTCGAGCTTCCTGAGGAGCTGAGCAGAGTTCATAATACATTTCACGTGTCCAACTTAAAGAAGTGTCATGCCGACGAACCCTTAGCCGTTCCGTTGGATGGACTTCATTTTGATGACAAGCTTCAGTTTGTCGAGGAACCTATAGAGATCACAGATCGTGAAGTTAAACGGTTGAAGCGAAGCCGTATCCCATTAGTCAAGGTTCGATGGAACTCCAAGAGAGGTCCAGAGTTTACATGGGAACGCGAAGATCAATTCCGGAAGAAATACCCACATCTGTTCTCAAAGACCGGGCCGTCGTCAAGTGCTGCGTCTTAAGCCTTGAGGACAAGGCTCAGCTAACCGGGGGAGACTATAACACCTCGTGTTTTAGGTCATTGTATGACATTATGTAATTCACAATTTATTTTTAGGGTTTTACGCGTTTGCTCTTAAACCGTAAACGTTAAGTTAAATCGCGTAAACTAAAAATAAAAAACAAAAAAAAAAAAACCCTATAGAGATTACAGATCGTGAAGTATTTAAATGTTGAAGCCGAAGACCGTATCCCCATTGAGTCAAGTTCGATCTGGAACTCCATAGAGGACCAAGTTTACCTGGGAACGCGAAGATCAATTCCAGAAGAAATACCCACATTTGTTCTCAAAGACCGGGCCGTCGTCAAGTGCTACGTCTTAAGCCTTGAGGACAAGGCTCAGCTAACTAGGGGAGACTATAACACCTCGTGTTTTAGGTCATTGTATGACATTATGTAATTCACAATTTATTTTTAGGGTTTTACGTGTTTGCTCTTAAACCGTAAACGTTAAGTTAAATCGCGTAAACTAAAAATGATCATTCAATGTAAACGGGCATTAAACGATTAAATGTTTACATCAAGCAAGTGTTATATGATTATTATAAATATATGATATACTTTGTCATCTTATTTTATTGGCTACATAAAATGCTTACAATTCATGAAATACCTGTTTCGGCATACCGGAAGCACCAAAACCTAACTACGCTTAAACGAATACCCACGATTACACCCAATACCCAAAATAATAAATATAACATCACATATATGTATATGTGGCCGAAATTTTCAAGTTATGACCAAGACTTATCAACTTGCTAAAAATCTAGATATTATAAAGATCATAGGGAACCATCTCTTACACCATGAACAACTTGACTTCTTAACCTTGTGCTAGGGTTAGAAAGTAACCATGGTTAAGTTAATAAGATATTTTTACTATAAATACACTTGCATGCATAAGTAAACTTTACATAAACTCTTTACTTACAAAAATCACATTTCTTTCTCTCTTGCTCTATCAAAACCCACGGCATATATAACAAACATAATCAATCCATACAAATTTTTTATACAATCCATACAACCCTTTACACAGCAATCCTAAGGCATACTAAGGTGTTAGCATAGAATTGTCAACATTTACAAGAGTTTAAGAAGAAAAGGAAGATTAGGTTTCTAACTACTCTAGGGTTTATAAGCTTGTTAAGCTTGATTTTAATCTAATCACAGGTTTAGCAACTTATAATTCTCATCTCAAACATCATCTCTAAGGTCTTCTAATTCCTTCATACTCTTTATATCATTATTTATGTGTAATATGTTATATTATGGCTAAATCACCACTAAGGACTTTTTAATATGTAAAATGAGATATTTTTTATGTTTTATGATTTTATGCCTATTCTTATGTCATATGGTCATAATATAATCATGGGGATAAAGTGAAAGAAAAAGTATAGTTAACATATGGTTTTAAGTATAAACATGTTAGGTTTAAATTAGGGTTTTTTATAAGTTTCTAATCATCACATGTGAAAATAGTGGAAAGTAAAATTGTTAAACTTGTTAATCATGGACAAATAAAAATATATGGACTACTGACAATTAATATAAGTAACACATATGTACATATGGTTATTAGGGTTTTTAAAGAAAATTACTAAATTAAAATAGATACAAAAACAAAGTTTTTAAACACGTTTTAGTAAAATAATATCTATGGCTGTTGTGTAATTCAAAAATTTCATATAGGTTTTATGATTTTATAAAAATCCTACATTCACAAGGATCGATGGTCAAAAGAACTCAAAAACAGATTAATAACGAAGAAAGATACGCTATTTACAAGTTTAGCAAGATAGTTAATACTTTTAAAAACGATTATTATAAAAGGTTAACTAAAAAAATTTTTTTCAAAAAATATTACAGCAACTTTCCATTTTAAAAAAAAACATCTAATATATGAAATAACTTTTAATTACGAGATCGTCCTCGAAAAAATCGGGATAAAAAACGGAACATATAACGATAAACTACGACATTTTCGATAATTTTAAAGTTTATAAAAGTAAATTTAAAAACTATGAACATAAAAAAGTACTATTCATGCAGCGGACCCAACTTTATAAACTATAATACATCCTTTTAATAACAAAAGAGCCGTACTCGAAGAATCCCTAAAATCGTGATGTAAAATGAATAAGTTTATTTACGATTTACACGTTTAAGCCTAATTAAAACTAAAATCGAGGTATATAAGCTGTGTGGATAGTAAGAAACACTATTCATCGCAGAATATCAAAAACTTGAAAATGAATATTTTGATCACTCGCATACTTCGAAGACATAGACGTAAGACACGCAGCACGAACTTAAACGACAATTAGGTACATTTTTACAAAAAGTATATTTATAAACGTTTTCACTTTATAAGTAAATTTTACTAAAACATTAGTCGTTGATTATGCTATATAGAATATTGAGGTTATCAAAGGCTATAAAACTAGGGAGTTTCATAATAAGGCCTCTCGATGCGTATCGACGAGTTGTTTGATTTACGATTTAAAGTGTCCTAACACCTCGTCGTCATGTCATGGCCTCTTTAATTTATGATAGCCCAAACATAGTACGCAGGTAACAACTACCAAGTCATGATACTTACCACGAGTTATTAACACTAGCAAAGTACTCGATACGACGATACTGCAAGCGACCTTCACATTATCATCGGAGTTCCTCACACGTCGATGCGTGACGTTCTTATCTAGTGACATAATTGGACTAAATGTACTTCAAAGGTGAGTCATAGCCCCACTTTCATATAGTTTTTTACTGATTTACTATTCTTCGGGGTGAGAACATCTTGTTTATAAATAGGGATGCAAGTGTTTAAAATATATTGATTAGTGATTGCCAAAGGTACGTTTAACCCTCCTAAGCCCATTTTCATGAAATGTCATTCCATATGTAGATGTTTAATTGCATTATGTGAGCGCGAATGTTATAAATAGATCTATTAGGATTAACCTCCCCGTTTGGGTGATTAGCTATCACCGGGAACAAACGTTGACCATGTCGGACTTGGATGTTGCGGGTTACAAACATCTGTAGCGGGCAAAATAACTGCTAAATAGCAAATATAGGTTGAGCTTCAGTTGTCATGAGCTAAGTGCAACATTAATCTGGATCTTGCGATTGTTGGCATATGTGTAACATCACGGGGAAAGTCTTGAGGTCCTGCATAATTTAAATACATAAACCTATGATTCACCAACATTTTTGTTGAAAAGTTTTAAGCAATGTTTTCAAGAGGTCCAATAGGCACGGGTGCCAGGAACATGTGATATATGTTTTGGATTGCACTTTTAAGATTTATGTGCATCATGTTTTGGGAAATCTATGTCATCGTTTGTAATATAACAACAAAGAACAGTAAAGCTATAAGCATTTGTAATATGGTTTTTATTTAAATCCAATGACAAATAATGTCGAATTTTGATATCACCAGATAACAAGATGTAACGGAATCATCTCTTTATTATTTCATGGATAACTTTATATATCTTACATCACCGAAACTCTAAGAGTATTGATACTTATGCTACGTGTCTTGGGGTAGGAAAATAATGAATGACAAGGATTGTAGTTTGGTGTTTGGGGTTTATGAAGTGGGTTTCAGATGATCCTTCATATGTAACTGGTGGCAAACCTAAGTATCCTCAAGAGTTGTTTTCAGCGGTTGATCTTTTGTCTCTGCAGTTTCT
Organism: Tanacetum coccineum; assembly: GCA_026074375.1. Lineage (NCBI taxonomy): Eukaryota > Viridiplantae > Streptophyta > Magnoliopsida > Asterales > Asteraceae > Tanacetum > Tanacetum coccineum. The sequence continues at coordinate 88,875 of BQNB010007225.1, read as the reverse complement.
GGTCAGATGACCCACTTTGTTGCAAGTCCGACACTTGACAGTGCAAACTCCTGTGTGATGTAGGGTGTATCTTGTACATAAAGGAAGGTTTCCATGGTATTTTTTAGGAGGATAAGTCCTAACAGGTTCTTGTCTTCTATTTTGCTGGTGATGGTAATCATTGTTGCGGTTATTATTGTTATAGTTATCTGGGTAGTTATTTTTGTTGATGTGATTGTTGGAGTAGTTATTGTTGTTGCGATCATTGGGGTAGTTGTCTTTGTCACGATTATTGGAATAGTTGTTGTTGTTGGTGGTGTTCCTTCTATCATCAAACTTTCGTTTGTGATTATTGGTTTCTTGCACAGAATTACGCTTTATTATTTGGTCCATTAGTCTGTGAGCTATGTTGGTGGCTTCTTCCAGAGTCTGAGGTTTTGAAGCAGTAACGTTTCCTTCAATGCTTTGCGGCAGTCCCCCGATGAAAGCTTCCATAAGTTTCTCGGTGTTTGGTACCATATTCGGGCATAAAACGGCTAATTCCTGGAATCTTCTAATATAAGTCTTGAGATCACTTCCATTTACAGTCAGACCATAAAATTCATCTTCCATTTTCTTGATCTCAGTTCGAGGACAATACTTGTTCGTCAGAAGCCTTTTTAACTCAGTCCAGGTGATTTGATTAGCTTGCTCTATTCCCATAGGCTGGGCATATGCATTCCACCAGGACAAGGCATCATCAGTTAAAGTACCAGTAGCAAATGTCACTCTGTCTTCCTCGGCACACTTGCTACGAGAAAATACTGATTCAGTACGTTCAAACCAGCGGATGAGGTCAACAGCTCCTTCCGTACCATTGAAGTAGAAAGGTTGACAGTTTATGAATTCTTTGTAGTTTCCTCTTTTTGCTATAGGAATTTCTCTAGGTCTAGTGTTCCTATTGGGATTGCTAGCACTTGCCATGGCAGCAGTCTGTGCTTCCAGGGCTGCAGTAAAATCAGCAATCAGTTGCCGGATGGCATCCAAAGTTATGGCTGGTGTTTCAGATGTTGATGTCCTTTTGGGAGGCATTCTATCAACACAAGATAACGCGTAGTAAGAATGACATCACAAGTTTTGAAAAGTAATACTTAAAAGAAAATGTGATGCTTAAAATGCTTAAAGAGAAATGCTTATTTTTGAATTTTAAGCACTTAGGGTTTATGGTATGATTCATGAAGACGGAGATAATGATGCGATTGGTAGAAATGATGATGATAAACAGAGCGATATAAGTTCGGGAAACAATAAGATAACTCGAAACTGGGATTGCCTTTTATCAATAACTTGCCTACTTACTGTGCAAAGTCAGATTTGACAAGCGTTTTTATTTATACCACACATCCCATGGCTAGGATAAAGCTATAACTATTCTAAGAGTTTGTTGATTCTGAGCCGGTAGATGACATTCTAAAGATCCTCCTGATCTCTTTGGTGACGAGCTTGGATTTTCTCAATGATTTGTTTAAGATCGGAAATTCTGTAGTAAGCAAAGGCAATCTTATCCTTTTGCCCTAACTTCTTCTTTTGAAGTTTGATAATCTGAGTACGGATTTTCTTGAGTTCGGTCTTTAGTTCGTCACTATTCCATCGTATGATCATTCTATTAATACGTCCTTCCTCCATTTTCTCGATGTGGTGAAGATAGAGTTCATCTAAGTAATTCAAAATATCTTCGATTTGTCCCTCATGATGTTTCATATACATCTTAATTAGACATTTTCCTATTTCAAATATCTGAGGTGGGGTAGGAGTATAAATTAAGGAAGATGGTGATACCAAATCACAGGTGATTAATATATATGTGATAAATCCGGTATAACTTGCGCGGTCTAAGTAAAATACAATATAAATATTAAAACGGGACTGATATTAATGTATAAGGGATATTGGACATATTTGAGACGAGACTTGGACTAAAAATGGACTTTAGTGCCTTTATGAAACAGATAATATAAAACAGAAAATCGAACATAAGATTCGGGAATCGAGATGTTGATAAATTATACTTTGGTTTACAAAATATAACAAATTATAATTATACGGATGTTTTGATATAAAACGGGACTTTTAAGTTCAAATAACGAAGAAACTGGATCGAAATCGGAATATACACTTTAATAGAAAATAAGTTATTTTTAATATATTAAATCTGACAGATTTATTAATTAAATGATTTGATCACTTTCGAGTCCGTTTCAGCCTTCCGGCGAAACACGAAAGTTGTTCGTAATGGCATTTTACTTTGCCGCGAGGCTTATCAGCTTTAGATATTAGAGATAAGTTATATTGGACAGAAAATAGTATATATTCAAAATATACTCAGGGTTAAGGTTTAAAGACGCGCAAGTGGATTTCTCATCACATGTATATATGACTGCATACATATAAAAATATGTATGATTTCGTGGTAACGATGTACGCATCGTTGATCGTATTTAATACGTGTATTATAATCGAACGACATAATTATAGGTCGTGGTCGAGATCGTTGCAGATTCAGTGTGATTTAATTGATTAATTGAGCGGGTCTTAATCAATGTGAGTTCATAGCCTCGCTTTTCAATATTTTGAATGTTTTATAAACCCGCGAGGGGGATACATGCTGTCAACAAAATCTTATATTTTGTTTATCTTAAACATGTGATTGTTTAAAGGATTTTTGTGAGTTTATAGCCCCACGTTTTAACTACGTTTACACATATTAGGGTGAAACATGCTTGTATACAATGCATTTACAGGATTGTTTACTAAATTGGTTTCATACTTATTTTCATAGTTTCGCTATGGGATACATATTTGACGTTCATTTTTGGTCCACAAATGCATACTTTACATTTGAAATAATTTCATGATTAGCTTAGGCTAATTGAACTGATAGCAATAAAACTACTGCCCGGGTGTTCTTGGAAGAGGACACCGGTAACGGGAGTACATATTTTTTACATTAACTAGCCCGGGTGTTCATGGAGGGGACACCGGTAACTGAGAGTATATACGCATACAATTACCTCTGCCCGGTGTTTTCTTTTCATGAGGGGACACCGTAACTGGGAGTAATATATACGCATTATTTGTATCGCCTGCCAAATTAGGGTAAATACCAAGTCTACGTCACAGCGCCATGATTGAGTAAAATTCCCACATTTGGAGGTGAGCGCGAATGTTATGAAATAGATCTATTTCGGATGTGTAAATCCCTGTTCGGGACAGTGAAGTAACGATCACCTGGTTAAACAGAACTAGATCTATTCGGGCTTAGACAACCCCCGATCGGGTGATTAGCCTACCACCAGGTAAACGAACGTTATAACATGTCGGATCATTGTTGGGATTACAAAGGCCCACCCGACACATACAAACTTGGAAATATTTGCTGACATTAGAACATTGTCATGCAGCGATTCTTTATAAAATCTTTGGGATAAATTTGTACTTATGGTGATATAAAATGTGTTAATTAGCATTCTTTATAAATCTTGTGGATATTTTACATAGTACTGTGAAATACAATGGATTACATTCATATTTAAACTAATCTATAACTCACAAACTTTAATCTGACACTTGTCAGCATGTTTTATCACGAGGTGATTATAGATGCTTGGACTATTTGATGTGCATTGGGAGTCCTTTACATTCAAGCTTTCATATGGATTGCAAATTATGGACAAATGTATTATTAAATTCAGATGTTATTGGAATCAACAAATGTTATTAGTCAAACGATCACCTAGAGGTTCGTTCACTTGTATCAATTGCTGTGATATTATGAAGTAACACCCCATTTGGTTATTCCGCTAGGCGTTTGTATGTGATTTTGGGGGTGTTAAGATTGGTATCAGAGCAGTGGTATAGAGAACTAGGTTGCATCTTTTACCAGAGACTATAACCGTTTTCACAAATAGATTTTCAGGTCACACACAAATATTTTCAAAGTGCGCGAGCGCGAGCGCGAGCACTTGCTTATGTGCTTTCATTACGTGCTGCATTAGTGCTTACACGTGCATACATAACTTAATGTAAATAATGTTTGCTTTCCTTTCGCGTATATCGTACGATTATTTATATAAGAGTTATTTATATAAATACCGGAGCGTTTCTTAAGACATTGTGAGTTGCACAATGGTCTCAATTATATGTCAGACATTGTGAGTTGCACAATGGTCCATTTGTTCACAGAACATTGTAAGTTAAACAATGGTCTCTAAGAATATTATTTTTCTTCATAACTTTATATAACATCATATTACGCGAAAGCCGTTATAATTTTGTTACATGGAATTAAGTATGAATTTAAGTATTACAAGTCTTGTATAGGCGGGACTTGTAATATGAGGATTGATATGAAAATTGCTATGTTAACAAAGCCAGTCCAGTTCTTTTACCTACAACGATGTGTATGAACTAAGTATTGAGCAAGTCTTGTATAGGCGGGACTTGTAATAGGAGGATTGATATGGTAATCACTATACTGATTTGTTTATAGAGATCTTTACCTTATTTACTCATAACTGAGTACTCTTGAATATCTATGAACTATTATTTGATCTCGCCTGGCAGTTTTTACTTCCAGCTTCTAAAGAACAGAGTTTTTAAATCAACCCTCGTCCCATACTCAGTAGAAACACATGCAACACTCATGCGGTCACACAGACGCGTTTTAGAGGTATGAGAGGAGGTAGTCGGGCGTGAGTTGCACGCGGGAATTAGTTAAGTGAAGGAGGGATTTTGTAAAACTTGTGTTTGTTAACAAGGATTGTGGACGCCGCTTTCATTTAAATAAAATCTAATTATAAATCACCGAACCATAAGTTTATCATTCTTTCTTACATAAAATAGACGCTTCTTTATGTAAATAAGAAAATATCAAAGATGCGTGAGGGAGCTACGTGTGAGCGAGCCGATAGGACACGAGTAATAAACCACACACACACACACACACACATTCAGAATCCGTTAAAAAAGGTTTGGAAGACACAATATGTCTTGCCACGTGAATCGGGATGAAAACTGGGTCCGCATAAAATCCTTAAGGCCTCATTTAGAGCTACCTTATTCTCATGTCTTAAGTTATACTTAAAGACATTGCAATCCTTGCAATCACGAACTGGTCTGTGGAAAACTAACAACTGAGTGCAATATCCCGTCACCATTTTTATAGTATTAGACGTTTGTGTCGCTATTTGTTGGGAATCCTAGGAAGCGGTCCCGACTGATACAACCTTATCCAATAGTTATTTAATGGTATCCGATATGACACGAGTATGACCTGAAATCGATAATCATCAAGATCCGTTAAAAGGGTCTAGAGACACAATCGTGTCTTACTACTCAGCAAAATCTTAAGGCCTCATTTGGAGCTACCTTATCTCATTCTTAAGTTATTACTTATGACATTGCAAGTCCTTGCAATCACGAACTGTCTGTGGAGCTAACAGACTGAGTGCAATATCCCGTCACCATTTGTTATAGTATTGACGTTATGGTCGCTATTGTTGGGTCCTGGAGCGGTCCCGACTGATACAACTTTATTCAATAAGTAATGCAACTCCCCTTAAACGAGATAAACACCTATCGACGAAACAGATAGTTGGACTATTCATTTCGGGCCACTAGTAGGAAGACGTAGGTCGCGGTACATCCTAGTACTGCCAAGAACTGGCAGTTGAGCGTGCTTGAGTGAGAGTAGCACTGGTTTGGGTGACCTGCGGGAAGTCCCAAGCAAGGGACACAAAAGCAAAGCGGTGAGCATGCGGGCAAAGCAGACAATATTGTGGTCTGAGTAAGCGGGATGTTCGAGTGAGAGCGATACCAGTGGTGTTAATATCAATCATAAAACTTGTGACGATATTTTTCTAAAATATCTACCTTGATGGATTATATATCCTGGTCAACTTAGCCAAACTTTTGGTATGTTGAGAAGTGTCGAAACATCTAATCTTGCTGAAGAAAGTTATCATCGTCTTGCTTAGAAACGGTTTATCAGATTTTAAACCTTTTCTCGGTCACACAATCGGATAACACAAATTTAATCTCGGGACGAGATTTCTTTAAGGGGTAGGTACTGTAACATCCGAGAATTTTCGAATTTAGAATGACGATGTCAATCTTTGACTTTTTGGGTCTGGCTTGACTTATAAGAACGATCATCTAAATCACGTTTTCACGACTCGGACTCTAAAGCAATTTGATGTGGAATGACATTCCTGACAACTTTTTAGTTTTGCCCGAGACCTGGAAACGAGCCGAAAAGGGCTAAAACAGCACCGCAAACATTATTCGAACAATATACAACGCGGACACACAAAAACAATTAAATTTGTTTTTAGTTATCAGTATTTATTTAATAAAAATATTAAATAAATTATTCATCATTTTTAATTAAAAGCGTTTTTGAAAACGCGACTATTCGAGTTGAAATCCATTTTTATTTCAGACGGAGCGAAACCGGTTCACAAAATGAATAACAGATATTTTATTTAATGTTATAAAATATTTCTGAAATATTATCAAATAAATACTCATTTTTATCAGAAAAATGATTATAAAAACAATGGCGCAAGTTTCGAGATTTGAATCGTTCGTTAAGTCGCTCAAATGAGTCCCGAACCGATATTTATAAAAGTATAATAAAAATGTTACACTTTTAACCCCCCAACTATTATAACTTTTCATTTTAAATTTATATATATATAAAACTTATACTTTTTTTTTCTCATTTCCATCTTTATACTTACACACACAACTCTCTCTCACCCCTCATCTTCTCCGGCGAGACCCTCCCCACCGCCGGCCACTGTAGCGCCGCCGCCGGAAAACTTTTCCGGCGGGCATTTTCCGGCGAAGACCAAAAAGACTCCTAGTGACCGGATCTACTCGATCCCCACTACCACTCTCTCTCACGCGCCATTTTCAACCACCACCACTCACCCACCGAAACCACCACTATCATCACTACCGAACCCACGCCACTACCACAGCCATCGTGGGGTGCGTGTGGTTATAAGAAAGGTGCGTTTGGTTTTGTTTATAAAAACGAAGGGTGTGTGTGGTTTTGTTGTAAACACCACACCGGGTTGTGTTGGGTCGCGGGTCAGCAGCAACAGGGTGTTTGGGTGTCGGGTTTGTTTGGGTTGGTGGTATAAACCACAAGGGTGCGTGGGTTGTGGGTTTATAACACCCGACGAGGGTGCGTTTGGGTTGGAATATAAAACAAAGGTGCGCCCGGTTTGCTGTTGGACCAGTCTGGTCGGGTTTTGTCGGGTTTTTGGTAGCGTGGCAACAGGGGTTGTTTGTGGTGGTGTTAGTTTAGACAATAACACCGACGAGGGTGGGTTCGGTTAAGGTTAAATTGGCAAGGGGTGGGGGTGGTTCGTTGGTGTTTACACAGCCGGGTTGGGTTGTTCGGGTTTTGGTTAAGTGAGTCACACCCGAAGGGTGTTTTTTGGTTGGTATACTAACACCAAATGCGTGTTGATTTGCGGGTGACAGCCCACCCCCACCACAAGGTGTTTGGTTCAGTTTGGTTTGGGCTAAACACTCCGTCAGGCTCTTGGGTATCGAACCACCCCAAAACAGTGTGCGTTGTTATTAGGACACCGGTGGTTTTCTTCGGCTTTATAATACCAAAAGGGGAGACTTATTGGAATTTGATATTAATAACACCACCCCCCCATCGTGGTGTTTGTTTGGCTGTCGAAAAGCGGGACAGCCGAGGGGCTGTCGGGGTTGGGTTAACAACCACAAGGGTGCGTTTGGTAGGCTGCCAAACAGCCGGGAAAAAGGGTTGGTTTGGGTTATAACACAAAAGGGTGTGTTTGGTTTAGACAGAAACGCACAAGGGTGCGTTTGGCTGTCAAAATAGCACAAGGGTGCGTTTGGCTTAACAGCCACGCACAAGGGTGCGTTTGGCTGTCCATCAGCCGGGGTGCGTCGCGTGGAGTGTGTTGACACCGAAATAAAGTGAGTTTGGTTAACACAAATATATAAATTGTTTCATATATTTGATCGAATAATATGTGATGAAATCCGGTATAACTTGCGCGGTCTAGTTAAAATATGAAATAAATATTAAAACTAGATTTATATTGATGAATAAGTGATATTAGACATATTTGAGACGATATTTGGACTAAAAATGGACTTTAGTGCCTTTATGTAACGGATAATTTAGAACAGAAAATAGAACGTGGGATTCGGAATTCGAGACTTTGATAAGTTAGACTTTAGTTTACAAAAGATAACAAATTATATTTTTCCGGACGTTTAGACATAAAACGGGACTTTTAACTCCCAATAACGAATAAACTGGAACGAAATCGAAATATATACTTTAATAAGAAATAAGTTATTTTAATATATTAAATCTGGCATATCTATTAATTAAACGATTTGATCACTTTCGAGTCCGTTTCAGCCTTCCGGCGAAACACGAAAGTTGTTCGTAATGGCATTTTACTTTGCCGCGAGGCTTATCAGCTTTAGAAATTGAGATAAGTTAGGATTGGACGGAAAATAGTATATATACATAAAATATACTAAGGGTTAAGGTTTAAAGACGCGCAAGTGGATTTCTCATCACATGTATATATGACTGCATACATATAAAAATATGTATGATTTCGTGGTAACGATGTACGCATCGTTGATCGTATTTAATACGTGTATTATAATCGAACGACATAATTATAGGTCGTAGTCGAGATCGTTGCAGATTCAGTTGTGATTTAATTGGATTAATTGATCGTGGTCTTTAATCAATGTGAGTTCATAGCCTCGCTTTTCAATCTTTTGAATGTTTTATAACCCGCGAGGGGGATACATGCTTGTCTACAAAATCTTATATTTGGTTATCTTATAACAATGCGATTGTTTTAAAGGATTTTGTGAGTTTATAGCCCCATGTTTTACTGGTTTCACATATATTCGGGGTGAGAACATGCTTGTTTACAAATGCATTTACAGGATTGTTTACGAATTGGTTTACATACTTATTTGCATAGTTCGCTATGGGATACATTATTTGACTTCATTTTTGGTCACAAATGCATACTTTACATTTGAAATGTTCTTCAGATTAGCTTAGGCTGATTGAATTGATAACAATAAAATTATTGCCCGGGTGTTCTTGGAGGGGACACAGGTAACGGGAGTACATATTTTTACATTACTGCCCGGGTGTTCTTGGAGGGGACACCGGTAACGGGAGTATATATACGCAAGTAATTGTATCACTGCCCAAATTAGGGTACATACAAGTCTACGTCACAGCGTCATGAACTGTAAATCAGTAATAATACGCATTATTTTGTATACCCGCCAAATATGGTACATACAAGACACGTCACAAGCGTCCATAGAACTGTAAATCACTTGGAGGGATGAGCGCGATGTTATGAAATAGATCTATCTGTGGATCCCGTGTCAGGGGGGGTGTGGGTGTGATTAGCGAACACTTTTGAAACGAACATTAAGATCTATTCGGGATTGACAACGCCGACCCCCGTTCGGGGTGTTAGCTATCACCAGGGTAATAGCGAACTCGTTATAACATGTCGATCATTGTTGGGACTTACTGGGGCCCCCGACCCATAAGCATACTTGGAACATTTTGAGACATTACATCTGTCATGCATTCTTTATAGCGAAACTTTGGGATAAGATTTGTACGTTATGGTGACAAAAAATGTGTATGCATACTCGTTATAAACTTTGGATTTTACATTGTACTAGTATATATAGCCATGGATTACATTTATATTACACTACTCTATGAACTCAACCAACTTAATGTTGACACTTTTAAAAGCATGTTTTTCGCAGGTGAATAGATGCTTGGACTATTTGATGTGCATTGGAGTCTGACATCAAGCTTTCATTGTGAGTCAAATTATGGGACAAATGGTATTTATTAAGATCAGATTTTTTATGACGACAACAAATGTGGTAGTTAATTCCAAAGCGGACGACCTATGAGGGGAGCCGGTCTGCATTTGCATCTATGTGCTGGGGGTCTGGTATTGACGGAAGTAGATCGAGGCCGCCATGAGAGGAGATGTAGATGCGCTCTGTACGTCGTGAGATTATGGTTGTGTGTGTAGTGGTAGGAGAGCACTCTTTGGTATCAGAGACACAAAGGAGTGAGAGGCTCTACACAAGACAATGAGTAGGTTAGTTGGGGTGTTGCTCGTGATCGTTGGCGCAGCGAGAAGGAGCTCTCACTAGACTATAACCGTTTTCTATATACAAATAATTGCACACAAACAAACATTGTCAAGTGTCAGACACCTCTACTATGCTTATGTGCTTACATAAACCGTGTTGCATTAATGCGTACGTGGCATACATATATATGATAATATATTTAAATGCATCATTCTCTTCGCGATATCGCTAAGACGCTTGTTTATATAAAAGTTATTTATATAAATACTGGAGCTTTCTTAAGACGATATAGAATTGTGAGTTGCACAATGGTCTCAATATATGTCAGACATTGTGATTGCCAATGGTCTCAGTTTGTCTCAACATTGTAAGTTAAACAATGCGTCTCTAAGAATTATTAATTTTCCTCAGAGATTATAAAATATCGTATTAACGCAAGCCGTCATAAATTTTGTTTACGTGGAATATGTAAGTATCTAAGTATTACAAGTCTTGTATAGGCGGGACTGTAATATGAGGATTGATAGTATTAATTGCTAATGTAACAAAGCCCCCGTCACAGTTCTGTTTTACAGACGGGATTGTGTATGAATCTGAGTATTGCCAAGTTCTTGTAAATGCGGGACCTTGTAATAGGAAAGGATTGAATATTTAATACGCTATGTTGACTCGTTCATAGAGACTTTTACCTTATTTACTCTAACCGAGTACTCATTAATTTATCTTGAACTTTATTTGATCTCGCCTGGCAGTTTTTACTCCCAGCTTCTAAAGACGAGTTTTAAATCACTCGTCCATACTCATTAGAAGCACCACATGCATCGTCATGTCAACCACCTTGAAGGTTATGAGAGTACGCGTATTGCACCGGGAATTATTAAGTAGGATGATTTATAATTTATTTATTTGAAAGGATTGGGACGCCTCTTCAGTTAAATAAATAAATTATAAATCACCGAACCATAAGTTTATCATTTCTTACTTACATAAATTTGGACGCTTCTTTATGTAAATAAGAAATTATAAATGAGTGGGCTTAATGGTATCCGATATGACACGAGTATGAACCTGAAATCGATAATCATCAGAATCCGTTAAAAAGGTTTGGAAGCACAATAGTGTCTTGCCACTCCGCATAAATCTTAAGGCCTCATTTGGAGCTACCTTATCTCATTCTTAAGTTATTACTTTTGCCATTGCAAGTCCTTGCAATCACGAACTGTCTGTGGAGCTAACAGACTGAGTGCAATATCCCGTCACCATTTGTTATAGTATTGACGTTATGGTCGCTACTGTTGGGTCCTGGAGCGGTCCCGACTGATACAACTTTATCCAATAAGTAATGCAACTCCCCTTAAACGAGATAAACACCTATCGACGAAACAGATAGTTGGACTATTCATTTCGGGCCACTAGTAGGAAGACGTAGGTCGCGGTACATCCTAGTACTGCCAAGAACTGGCAGTTGAGCGTGCTTGAGTGAGAGTAGCACTGGTTTGGGTGACCTGCGGGAAGTCCCAAGCAAGGAACACAAAAGCAAAGCGGTGAGCATGAGGGCAAAGCAGACAATATTGTGGTCTGAGTAAGCGGGATGTTCGAGTGAGAGCGATACCAGTGGTGTTAATATCAATCATAAAACTTGTGACGATATTTTTCTAAAATATCTACCTTGATGGATTATATATCCTGGTCAACTTAGCCAAACTTTTGGTATGTTGAGAAGTGTCGAAACATCTAATCTTGCTGAAGAAAGTTATCATCGTCTTGCTTAGAAACGGTTTATCAGATTTTAAACCTTTTCTCGGTCACACAATCGGATAACACAAATTTAATCTCGGGACGAGATTTCTTTAAGGGGTAGGTACTGTAACATCCGAGAATTTTCGAATTTAGAATGACGATGTCAATCTTTGACTTTTTAGGGTCTGGCTTGACTTATAAGAACGATCATCTAAATCACGTTTTCACGACTCGGACTCTAAAGCAATTTGATGTGGAATGACATTCCTGACAACTTTTTAGTTTTGCCCGAGACCTGGAAACGAGCCGAAAAGGGCTAAAACAGCACCGCAAACATTATTCGAACAATATACAACGCGGACACACAAAAACAATTAAATTTGTTTTTAGTTATCAGTATTTATTTAATAAAAATATTAAATAAATTATTCATCATTTTTAATTAAAAGCGTTTTTGAAAACGCGACTATTCGAGTTGAAATCCATTTTTATTTCAGACGGAGCGAAACCGGTTCACAAAATGAATAACAGATATTTTATTTAATGTTATAAAATATTTCTGAAATATTATCAAATAAATACTCATTTTTATCAGAAAAATGATTATAAAAACAATGGCGCAAGTTTCGAGATTTGAATCGTCAGTTAGGTCGCTCAAATGAGTCCCGGACCATTTTTATAAAAACTATACCAAAAGTTTTACACTTTGGGTCCCTCAACTATTAAATATTTTACATTTTAATATTAAAGTTTATATATATATATATAAATTACATATCATTTTCATTTCTTTCCATCTTATACACACACACTCTTATATATATCACCCTCTCTCTCTCTCCCAAATATCCGGCCACCGGAACACCACCGCCGCCACCACCTCCGGTCACCGGAAAAGTTTTCCGGTGACTTTTCCGACCAACACCAAATATGTTCCCCATCTCCCGATCTATCCGATCCCCACCATCACTCTCCCTCACTCGCCACTATCGCCACCATCTTCATCATCACCATCACAACCACGCTCCACCAAGGGTGCGGCGGGTTGTTATAAACGCCGCATGGGTGCGTCCGGTTTATCATAAAACACCCAAGGGGTGTTTGTTTTCGGGACAGCCGGCACCACAGGGTGGTGTTCGGTAAGCACCGCCGCCGCCACAGCGGGTGCGGGTGGTGGTAATAGCACCGAGGGTGCGTTTGTTTCGTGTGTAACAGCCCATGGGGGCGTTCGAGTTGATATTCGGTACATAGGGTACGCTTGGTTTGATAATAAAAAGAAAGCACAAGTGTGCGTCGGATTGGGTTTAACCACCCGCCGGGTGAGTTTGGTTCGGGTTTGGACAGCCACCACCACAGCCGCACCTTCAAGGTGTCGGGCTCGTGGTCACCTCGTTTCTTTTCTTTGGGTTGTGGGTTAACACCCCGAAGGGTGCGTCGGATTAAATGGTGGTATCAACCGAGGGCCAACGAGGGTAAGTTGGGTTGTCGGGTTGGCTGACAGCCGTAGGGTGTCTACACGACATAGGGTGCGTTTGGCTGTGGGTTGACAGCCGGGTTGACAGCCAGGGAGGACAGCCGGGTTTGGGGATCGGTCCAGACCGCATACGAGGGTGCGTTTGGTTAGGTTATAAACCACTAGGGTGTGTTTGTTTGGCTCGAAGCCGGACATCCACGGGGACAAAAGCCGGGTTGTGGGTTCAATTAATAGTTTTAAGATCATTATTCGGTTCTAAAAACGGAAGGTCTAAAAATAGTAACTTTCTTTAAATATTAGAGATAAGTTATATTGGACGGAAAATAGTATATATACATAAAATATACTAAGGGTTAAGGTTTAAAGACGCGCAAGTGGATTTCTCATCACATGTATATATGACTGCATACATATAAAAATATGTATGATTTCGTGGTAACGATGTACGCATCGTTGATCATATTTAGTACGTGTATTATAATCGAACGACATAATTATAGGTCGTGGTCGAGATCGTTGCAGATTCAGTTGTGATTTAATTGGATTAATTGATCGTGGTCTTTAATCAATGTGAGTTCATAGCCTCGCTTTTCAATCTTTTGAATGTTTTATAACCCGCGAGGGGGATACATGCTTGTCTACAAATTCTTATACTTGGTTATCTTATAACAATGTGATTGTTTTAAAGGATTTTGTGAGTTTATAGCCCCACGTTTTACTCGTTTTACATATATTTGGGGTGAGAACATGCTTGTTTACAAATGCATTTACAGGATTGTTTACGAATTGGTTTACATACTTATTTGCATAGTTCGCTATGGGATACATTATTTGATTTCATTTTTGGTCACAAATGCATACTTTACATTTGAAATAATTTCGGATTAGCTTAGGCTAATTGAACTGATAGCAATAAAACTACTGCCCGGGTGTTCTTGGAGGGGACACCGGTAACGGGAGTACATATTTTTACATTACTGCCCGGGTGTTCTTGGAGGGGACACCGGTAACGGGAGTATATATACGCATTATTTGTATCCCTGCCCAAATTAGGGTACATACAAGTCTACGTCACAGCGTCATGAACTGTAAATCACTTGGAGGGTGAGCGCGAATGTTATGAAATAGATCTATTCGGCAGGTTAAGGTTTAAAAGACCGCGCAGTGGATTTCTCATCACATGTATATATGACTGCATACATATAAAAATATGTATGATTTCGTGGTAACGATGTACGCATCGTTGATCGTATTTAGTACGTGTATTATAATCGAACGACATAATTATAGGTCGTGGTCGAGATCGTTGCAGATTCAGTTGTGATTATTTGGATTAATTTATCGTGGTCTTTAATCAAGGTGAGTTCATAGCCTCGCATTTCAATCTTATTGAATGTTTTAATAACCCGCTGAGGGGATACATGCTTGGTCTACAAAATCTTATATTTGTTATCTTATAACAATGCGATTGGTTTAAAGGATTTTGAGAGTTTTATAGCCCCATGTTTTTACTGGTTTACATACATAATTTGCATAGTTCCGCGTATGGGATACATTATATGAATTCCTTTTTGGTCACAAATGCATCTTTTCATTTGAAATGTTTTTCGGTATATAGCTTTAGGCTGATTGAACAGATAAACAATAAAATTACTGCCCGGTGGTTCTTGAGGGACACAACCGTAACGGGAATACATATTTTTACATACTCGCCGGTCGGGTGTTCATGAGGGTACACCGTGAGACGGGAGTATATATACCATTAGTAGTTCACTGCCAAATAGTGTAATACAAGTCTACGACACCGCGTCATGAACAGTAAATCATTGGAGGGTGAGCGCGAATGTTATGAAAAATCTATCTCGTTGTGATCCCTTTCGGGGAATAAGGCTATCACTTGGATAACAACATAGAAAGATCTCTTTCGGGATTGACAACCCCCGTTCGGGTGAAGTTACTTAAGAATCCAGTGTCTCGGTCAGATATGATTGACTTTGGCAGCCCAAAGACTTCCACACATTTTCAAAGAATAGTCTTGCAGCTTCTTCACCGGTTACTATTTTATTACACAGAATCAGTACCACCATTTTTTGAAAATCGATGAACTATCACAAATAAATAATCATTCCCTTTACGAGTCTTTGGTAGCCCTGATGAGGTGTCATTTTATACACTTTTTCGGGGTCGTTTAACCCCAAAAATTGTGTGTTTATGCCCAAACTAGGTACTTAATCATTCCTTTTCAGGTATTTCTCATTTGGAATACAATTAGATGAATTACACATGACGTGGGCTCATTTGGAGAAGAAACGGACAAGACTATGGACCAACACCAAGACTCTTAAAGATTTGTGCTCACAGAGCCTGGAGACGACGCCATATGCTATACTAGATGTCACACCCCGTCAGTGGCGAAAACACGGGATGCGACGATACAATTCATCGCACAAGATACAAGATCATACACTTTATAATTTACATTCATAAAACTAAAGTTTACAAAAACTTTACAAGTTAAAACTTGACATAATTCGAAATTTTGTCCATCTCAACCCAGTCCCCTTGGGTTACATCTTTTCTCTTTCAATACCAATCACATACCTTTGATTTGACACACCTGAAAATGATACTCAAAAACGTCAACAATAATGTTGGTGAACTCGTAGGTTTGATCTTAAACCCAAAAGCTGTGCCAATATTTCAACATTGGACAATAGTGCTATATGACAGTGAATATATGCTAACAATCCAAGACATAGCATCCCCGCTAGTCATATCTCAACATCCAATAATAAACCTGGAGTTGCAACTCCCAAATCACTAATGCACCTAAAGGGCCTACCAGCTGGAACACTATATTAGGGCGAACCACACAGAACCTTGCATGCCAAACACAACACATGCAAGTTTAAACACAGAACCTTACATGCCAAACACAACACATGCAAGTACCACACAGAACCTTACCATGCCAAACACAGTACATGCAAGTAAATCAACACATATAATTCACATAGCAGTCATAAGCACATAACTTATCCCAAAAACAAAACCATATTTCGCACAGATAAATTCAAAACATTTCAAAACACATTTGAGTATCCTTTTCCCCTAACAGAAAAACCAATAAAAAGTAGGGCTACGAGAACTCACCTCAATCAGCAATCAAAGCAACTGCACAATCTCAAATAAAGCAAAACACAATAAATCTCTACGCAAGCGCACAATGTACCCGACAACGACCTAATTAACACTCAAAATCAATACACGTACAAAATTATCTTATTGTACAAGTGTTCGCCTTAACTCACGCAAAATCCTCACTTTCATCCCAAAATCCATTTCTAATTCATATCATTCCAAACTTATTGTCTTAAATCTTTAATTTCTTACAAAATCATCGTCTTATTACCAAGACTTTATCTCATTATCAATACTTTATCTCATATTATGGTTGTGTGTAGATACGCAAAAACGAAATATCAAAAACCTTGGAGAAAGGTGTGACATCAATACAACAAGCTCAACACCTCAAATTTCCAAACGATATAATCCACCAAAATACTCCGCAAAAAACTGACGAAAAGAAATAAGCAAGAGTTCAAAAGTTGAAAACAGTTAATCCGCACCTTCGTAATCCATATGCTATATATATATATATATATATATATATAAGTATATAATAATTTAAGTAAAAATAATAGTACTTTATTATCATTTTCGTCTAATTATCAGGCTAACGTGGTAGTTACAACATCTCGTCATTCAATATATCCAAAAGCTTTTACCTCATCATTTAATCTTTCTTAAGATTCACCCTTTCATTTCCTCAATTAAAATTGACACAACGGTTATAAATAGTAAATATTAATTTTTTTTGAGATATTACATCTTTCGTATTGTATCAAATTTTCAAGTTAAATGACTATTTATCGTTAAAACATTAAATTTTTTATCTCTTTTTAGCAAAACTCTAAGTATATAATTCTTTCAAAAATTCGGCATGACCCGTACGTCTTTATGACTTTTCCAAGGTATTATACCATAATCCAAAACAATTTTCACAAATCCGACGTTTTCCGGCAAACACAATATCAATACCTTCGACATGATTTATCAAACTGTGGCAAAATAACCTCTTTTCAATCGACAAGTCTAACAAAAATCATCCTCTTAGTCCAACACAAATTTCTTTAGTTCATTTATAAAAGTCCTCAAACTCATTTATTTGTTATTGGGTCATATGGTCCATCATGGTCTAAAATACTTAGCCCGATAGCGAAACTTATTCCATACTTCTTTTTATAATCCTCCAAAATAAAAATCAACCCCAATGGACCTTAATCCCATTAAGTTACAACAAATATAATTCAAAATCCCATAACTCGGGGCTCATTAAGCCGAAACAATAAGTTATAAGCTCATAATATAAATAAATCCAAAACTAATTAAGCCATAAGCTTTTTATGTAAGCCGAAAGACCCAATAAGCCATGAGCTTATGAGACAAGTCGAAAATCAATAAGCTCAAAATAAGCCGAAACTAAATAAGCTAAAAGCTTAATATATAAATTAAAATCATAAGCCAAAAATCCATAAGTCAAAAACCAATTACGCCGAGCCTATTTGGCACCAGACGCAACAACCAAACGGACCCTAGTTGGGCCAGACTAGCCAAACGCACCCTGGATGGGTCGAAACCAAACCAAACGCACCCTTGTTGGGCCGGTATCAAACCATATGCACCCTTGTTGGTCTGGTATGAAACCAAACGCACTCTAGTTGGGCCGAACCCAAACCAAACGCACTCTTATCCAAAATCAAATAAGCTACATCTAGCTTTTTAAATAAGCGTAGCCTCAAAATAAGCCCTTATAAGCACTTTTACAAAAATGAAAAATTACCACAACAACCATTTTATTTAAACTCAAATCCCTTTTCCTTCCTTTCTTTTATAAGCCGACGCATAAACACACCTTTTTACATTTTTGTTTTCAAGTTTTGACCTTTATGGCGATCAACTTGTACAACTAGCGTCCATACATCACCATAATCAGAAAAGTACAACTTAAATTCAAAGTTTTTGAAAAACTTACTTGTTTAATGAGCTTGGTTCGATCAAGACACGCGAATAAGACTAAAACCTTGTTTATACAACCCGAAACTACTAGTTATCAACCCAATAATGTTTCCTTAACCCTGTATCTTGACAAATCTTCAAAAATCTTGATGTTTTCTAGGTGTGTGTGTTCGTCCGGTTATAGAGAGGACAAAGGGAGAGATATATTTTTGTTTTGGTTTCAAAATGATGCATGTATGTGAAATGGTTGAGGTAATGGTGGTTATAAGTGTACCAAAGGGGACATGTTAGCTTAAAAATAGCCATCTTGTCTCTCTTGCTCTTCCTTAACCGAAAATGGATCCTAGGAGGGTCTTTGGTCTTTCTTTTTGTGTCGGGATCACTTAAAAACTCAATTTTCATCTATTTAAAACGTCAACAAAATTTAGTTATCATTTCCATTGCGTTTAAAATCATTTTTCCATAAACTTGGGTTATTCATACGACACTTATCACCTTAAATAGCTACAAAAATCCATTTTGAGCCGTTATTGGCCGACTCCGGACAGAAACATGAATTTTTTTACAAAACTTAACCGAACCTTGCTCATTCATTTAAAAACACTTCAAATCTCAAAATATAGCTTGGAAATTTATATTCACCCAAAATTTCACCTTTTTACGACTGTTACAGTCTTTTACCAAATTTCATAAAAACCATCGTTTTTCTAATAACTTTCAAATCTCACATTCACGATTTACAATTTAAATCAACATTATTTCATTATTATGAATTTATTAAATAAATAAACCCATCATCACATTCCCAACTTCATAAATCTCCACACTTAAATAAACTGTCGTGTCGGTACGTGCTGCGTGACGATTTTTCGCTAAACGCGGGAAAACATCCTGGAAAGCACTGAAAACCTCAAAACCACTCTAAAATAGAAAAACGAATCATAAATGATTCATTCACGAATTCAAAACTTCATCAAAACTCCCGGTTAAACCGAAACCGTTTTATGCAAAATAGTCAATAGAAGTCAACTTTTCAGCTTTCATTAGGAAAACTGACAAGATCGAAAGACTCCAACGTACAAAACTATAATATTTTATAATACTTAGCCCTGGGAATATTATCGGTTATCACAGTCTCACCTCCTTAAAGGAATTTTGCCCCAAAATTCAACTCAAATTATCAACTCACATTAATAACAGGAAATTCCATTCCTAAAAGAATCACATCAATCACTAAGGTTTAGTCTTTTCAATGATGTTTCTTACGATCCCCTAAAGACTAAGTCTTTCCATAGTCCAGTCCTACACTTTCTCATGGTTAATCCGCATCCGAACACAAATTTGATGAAATCCGGTATAACTTGCGCGGTCTATTTAAAATATGAAATAAATATTAAAACTAGATTTATATTGATGAATAAGTGATATTAGACATATTTGAGACGATATTTGGACTAAAAATGGACTTTAGTGCCTTTATGTAACGGATAATTTAGAACAGAAAATAGAACGTGGGATTCGGAATTCGAGACTTTGATAAGTTAGACTTTAGTTTACAAAAGATAACAAATTATATTTTTCCGGACGTTTAGACATAAAACGGGACTTTTAACTCCCAATAACGAATAAACTGAAACGAAATCGAAATATATACTTTAATAAGAAATAAGTTATTTTAATATATTAAATCTGGCATATCTATTAATTAAACGATTTGATCACTTTCGAGTCCGTTTCAGCCTTCCTGCGAAAACACGAAAAGTAGTTCGTAATGGCAATTACTATGCCGCGAGGCCTATCAGCTTTAGATATTAGAGATAAGTTATAATTTGGAACAGAAATAGTAATAATATTCAAAATATACTCAGGTTAAGGTTTAAAAGACCGCGCAGTGGATTTCTCATCACATGTATATATGACTGCATACATATAAAAATATGTATGATTTCGTGGTAACGATGTACGCATCGTTGATCATATTTAGTACGTGTATTATAATCGAACGACATAATTATAGGTCGTGGTCGAGATCGTTGCAGATTCAGTTGTGATTATTTGGATTAATTTATCGTGGTCTTTAATCAAGGTGAGTTCATAGCCTCGCATTTCAATCTTATTGAATGTTTTAATAACCCGCTGAGGGGATACATGCTTGGTCTACAAAATCTTATATTTGTTATCTTATAACAATGCGATTGGTTTAAAGGATTTTGAGAGTTTTATAGCCCCATGTTTTTACTGGTTTACATACATAATTTGCATAGTTCCGCGTATGGGATACATTATATGAATTCCTTTTTGGTCACAAATGCATCTTTTCATTTGAAATGTTTTTCGGTATATAGCTTTAGGCTGATTGAACAGATAAACAATAAAATTACTGCCCGGTGGTTCTTGAGGGACACAACCGTAACGGGAATACATATTTTTACATACTCGCCGGTCGGGTGTTCATGAGGGTACACCGTGAGACGGGAGTATATATACCATTAGTAGTTCACTGCCAAATAGTGTAATACAAGTCTACGACACCGCGTCATGAACAGTAAATCATTGGAGGGTGAGCGCGAATGTTATGAAAAATCTATCTCGTTGTGATCCCTTTCGGGGAATAAGGCTATCACTTGGATAACAACATAGAAAGATCTCTTTCGGGATTGACAACCCCCGTTCGGGTGATTAGCTATCACCAGGTAAACGAACGTTATAACATGTCGGATCATTGTTGGGGACTACAGGGCCCCCCGACACATACATACTTGGAACATTTTGGTGACATTACATCTGTCATGCATTCTTTATAAATCTTTGGGATAAGATTGGTACTTTTGATGGCATAAAATGTGTTATGCATTCTTTATAAATCTTTGGGATTTTTACATAGTACTGTGATATACAGTGGATTACATTATATTTAAACTAATCTGTGAACTCACCAACTTTAATGTTGACACTTTTAAGCATGTTTTTCTCAGGTGAATTAGTGCATGGACGTTTGATGTGCATTGGAGTCTTTACATTCAAGCTTTTCATTGTGATGCAAATTATGGGACAAATGTATTATTAAATTCAGATTTTTATTAAATCAACAAATGTTATTATTCAAACGACACCTAGAGGTCGTTCTCTTGTATCTATTGCTGTGTATTACGAAGTAACACCCCATTTGGTATTCCGCTGCGTTGTAAGTGATTTTTGGGGGTGTTACAGATTGGTATCAGAGCAATGGTTATAGAGAACTAGGTTGCATATTTTACCCTAGACTATAACCGTTTTCACAAATATTGCATCACAACAAACATTTTCAAAGTGCATACACGCTACTTGCTTATGTGCTTACATTACGTGCTGCATTAAGTGCTTACGTGGCATACATATATATAATGTATATGCTTGCATTCTTTTCGCGTATATCGTACGCTTATTTATATAAGAGTTATTTATATAAATACCGGAGCGTTTCTTAAGACATTGTGGGTTGCACAATGGTCTCAATTATATGTCAGACATTGTGAGTTGCACAATGGTCTCAATTATACCTCAGACATTGTAAGTTAAACAATGGTCTCAATTATACCTCAGACATTGTAAGTTAAACAATGGTCTCAATTATACCTCAGACATTGTGAGTTATACAATGGTCTCATTTTACTTCTTAGACATTGTGAGTTGCACAATGGTCTCATTTTGTTCTCAGACATTGTAAGTTAAACAATGGTCTCTAAGAATATTATTTTCTTCCTGAACAATTATATAATATTTGTAATTATACGTAGACCGTCATAATTTTGTTTACATGGAATTATGTATGAATCTAAGTATTACAAGTCTTGTATAGGCGGGACTTGTAATATGAGGATTGATATGATAATTGCTATATTAACAAAGCCGTCACAGTTCTGTTTACACGGGATTGTGTATGAATCTAAGTATTGCAAGTCTTGTATAGGCGGGACTTGTAATAGGAGGATCGATATGGTAATCACTATACTGATTTGGTTTATAGGAACTTTACCTTATTTATCTAACTCGAGATACTCATTAATTATCTTGAACTCTATTTGATCTCGCCTACCAGTTTTTACTTCCAGCTTCTAAAGACGAGTTTTAAATCACTCGTCCCATACTCATTAGAACACATGCATCGTCATGTCAACCACCTTGAAGGTTATGAGAGTACGCGTATTGCACCGGGAATTATTAAGTAGGATGATTTATAATCATTTTAATTTAAAAGGATTGGGACTCCTCTTCAGTTAAATAAATAAAATTATAATCACCGAACCATAAGATATTATCAATACTTACTTACATAAATTTGGACGTCTTCTTTATGTAAATAAGAAATAATAAATGAGAGGGCTTAATGGTATCCGATATGACACGAGTATGAAACTGAAATCGATAATCATCAGAATCCGTTAAAAGGGTCTAGAGACACAATCGTGTCTTACTACTCAGAAAAATCTTAAGGCCTCATTTGGAGCTACTTTATCTCATTCTTAAGTTATTACTTATGACATTGCAAGTCTTTGCAAATTCCGAACATCTGAGGAGCTAACAGAACTATGCAATATCCCGTCACCATTAGTTTATAGTATTGACGTTATAGTCGCTATGTTGGGTCCTGGAGCAGTTCCGACGATACAACCTTATCCAATAGGTTATGCAACTCCCCTTAAACGAGATAAACACCTATCGACGAAACAGATAGTTGGACTATTCATTTCGGGCCACTAGTAGGAAGACGTAGGTCGCGGTACATCCTAGTACTGCCAAGAACTGGCAGTTGAGCGTGCTTGAGTGAGAGTAGCACTGGTTTGGGTGACCCTGCGGAAGCCCAAGCAAGGAACACAAAACAAAGCGGAGATCATGAGGGCAAAGAAACAATAGTGTGGTCTGATAAGCGGGATGTTTCGAGTGAGAGCGATACCATTGGTGTCACTATCAATCAAAAACTTGTAACGATATTTTTCTAAATATCTACCTTAATGGATAATATATCCTTGTCAACATTAGCCAAACATTTTGTAATGTTGAGAAGTGTCGAAACACTAATCTTGTGAAGAAGCTTATCATCGTCTTGCGTAGAAAACGGTTTATCAGATTTTAAACCTTTTCTCAGGACCTACAACCGGAAAACACAAATTATTCTCGGACGAATTCTCTAAGGGGAGGTACTGTAACATCCGAGAATTTACAGTAATTTAGAATGACGATGTCAAAACTATATGACAATGTAGGGCTGGCTTGACATATAAGAACGATCATCAAAATCACGTTTATTCACGACTCGGACGTCTAAAGCGAATTTGATGTTGGGGGGGGGGAAAAAAATGACATTCCGACAACTTTTTAGATTTGCCCGGAGACCTGGAAACGAGCCGAAAAGGGTAAAACCGTCACCGCAAACATTAATTCGAACAATATACAACTGGACACACAAAAACAATTAAATTTGATTTATAATATATCAAGTAAATTTATTTAATAAAAATATTAAATAAATTATTCATCATTTTTAATTAAAAGCGTTTTTGAAAACGCGACTATTCGAGTTAAAATTCATTTTTATTTCGGACGAAGCGAAAATGGTTTCACAAAATGAAGAACAATATTTATTTAATGTTATAAAGATAATTTCTGAAATATTTCTCAAATAAATATCTTTTTATCAGAAAAATAATTTTAAAAACAAGGGGCTCAAGTTTCGAGATTTGAATCAAACGTTAAGCCGCTCAAATGAGTCCCGAACCGATATTTATAAAAATATAATAAAAATGTTACAATATAACCCCCCCAACTTTTGAAACTTGTCATTTCATTTTTATATATATATCATTTTCATACCATTTAATCTCATTTCCATCTTTATACTTACACACACAACTCTCTCCCTCTCCACCTTTCTTCTCCGGCGAACCTCCCACCGCCGGCCACTGTAGCGCCGCCGCCGGAAAACTTTTCCGGCGGGCATTTTCCGGCGAAGACCAAAAAAGACTCACTAGGACCCGTATCTACTCGATCCCCACTACCACTCTCTCTCACCGCGCATTTTCAAACCACCACCACTCACCACCACCGATACCACCAACCATCATCACACGAACCCACTCCACTACCACATCCACGTGGGTTTCGAGTGTTATAAGAAAGGTGCGTTTGGTTTTGTTTATAAAAACGAAGGGTGTGTGTGGTTTTGTTGTAAACACCACACCGGGTTGTGTTGGGTCGCGGGTCAGCAGCAACAGGGTGTTTGGGTGTCGGGTTTGTTTGGGTTGGTGGTATAAACCACAAGGGTGCGTGGGTTGTGGGTTTATAACACCCGACGAGGGTGCGTTTGGGTTGGGTTATAAAACAAGAGGGTGCGTCGGGTTTGGCTGTTGGAACAGCGGGTCGGGTTGTCGGGTTTTGGTGGCGTGGCAACGGGTTAGGGTGTGTTAGGTTTAGACAATAACACCGAAGAGGGTGGGTTCGGGTTAAGGTTATATTTGCAAGGGGGTTGTACGTGGGTATCACACCGTGTGTGGTTGTTCCGGAGTTAGTGTTAAATGATAACACCCGAAGGGTGTGTTTAGTTGGTATTATAACACCCAAGGGGGGTGTTTGTTTGCGGTGACAGCCCACCCCCACCACAAGGTGGTTTGGTTCGAGTTTGGTTCGGGCTTAACAGCCGGGTCGGGCTCGTGGGTTCGTTACCACCCCAAAAAGGGTGCGTTTGTTTTAGGACAGCCGGGGGGTTCGTCCGGGCTTTTAATACCAAAAAGGGGTGCGTTTGGATTTGATATTATAACACCGCGGGGTGTTTGTTTGGCTGTCGAAAAGTCGGGACAGCCGAGGGGCTGTCGGGGTTGGGTTGACAACCACAAGGGTGCGGTTGGTAGGCTGCCAAACAGCCGGGGAAAAGGAAGTGGTTTGGGTTATAACACAAAAGGGTGTGTTTGGTTTAGACAGAAACGCACAAGGGTGCGTTTGGCTGTCAAAATAGCACAAGGGTGCGTTTGGACTTAACGCCACCGCACAAGGTGGCAGTTGGCTGTCCCTCAGCCGGGGTCTCTCGTGCGTTTGATGACACCTGAAATAAAGTGAGTTTGGTTAACACAAATATATAAATTGTTTCATATATTTGATCGAATAATATGTGATGAAATCCGGTATAACTTGCGCGGTCTAGTTAAAATATGAAATAAATATTAAAACTAGATTTATATTGATGAATAAGTGATATTAGACATATTTGAGACGATATTTGGACTAAAAATGGACTTTAGTGCCTTTATGTAACGGATAATTTAGAACAGAAAATAGAACGTGGTGAGAGGCATTCGAATGTCGAGACCTTTGATAAGTTAAACTTAGTTTACAAAAGATAACGGAAAGAAACAAAAACCATAACTCAAAATCCGGACGTTTAGACATAAAACGGGACTTTTAACTCCCAATAACGAATAAACTGAAACGAAATCGAAATATATACTTTAATAAGAAATAAGTTATTTTAATATATTAAATCTGGCATATCTATTAATTAAACGATTTGATCACTTTCGAGTCCGTTTCAGCCTTCCGGCGAAACACGAAAGTTGATATCGTAATGGCCAAATACTTTTGCCGCGATGCTTATCAGCTTAGATAATAGAGATAAGTTATATATGGACAGAAAAAAGAATATATTACAAAATATACTCAGGGTTAAGTTAAAAAGACGCCTCAAGTGGATTTCTCATCACATGTAATATATGACAGCATACAAAAAAATATGTATGAAATTCGTGGTAACGATGTACGCATCGTTGATCATATTAATTACTAGTCAATAAACGAACGACGTAAGTTATAGGTCGAGGACGAGAACGTTGTAGATACAGTGTGAATTTTAAATGGATTAAATTTATCGTTTCCATTTTAATCAGGTGAGTTCAAAGCCTCGCTTTTCAATTTTGAATGTTTTATAACCCGCGAGGGGGATACATGCTTGTCTACAAAATCTTATATTTGGTTATCTTATAACAATGCGATTGTTTTAAAGGATTTTGTGAGTTTATAGCCCCATGTTTTACTGGTTTACATACTTATTTGCATAGTTCGCTATGGGATACATTATTTGACTTCATTTTTGGTCACAAATGCATACTTTACATTTGAAATGTTTTTCGGATTAGCTTAGGCTGATTGAACTGATAACAATAAAATTACTGCCCGGGTGTTCTTGGAGGGGAACTCCGTAACGTGAGGTACATATTTTTACATTACTTGCCCTGTGTTCTTGAGGGGACACCTGGTACGCGGAGTATATATACGCATTATTTGTATCACTGCCCAAATTAGGGTACATACAAGTCTACGTCACAGCGTCATGAACTGTAAATCACTTGGAGGGTGAGCGCGAATGTTATGAAATAGATCTATTCGGGTGTGGATCCCTGTTCGGGTGATTAGCGATCACTTGGTAAACGAACATTATAGGATCAATTCGGGATTGACAACCCTTTCGGGTGATTAGTCTATCACCCAGTAAACGAACGTTATAACGATGTCTGATCATTGGTTGGGGACTACAGGGCCCCCCGACCCATACATACTTGGAACATTTTGGGTGACTATTAAATCTGTCATTCATTCTTTAAAAATCTTTGGGATAAGAATTGGTACTTTGATGGCATAAAATGTGTTATGCATTCTTAAAATCTTTGATTTTTACAAAGGTACTGTGATTAAACAGTGGAATCCATTTATTATTTAAAAACTAATTTATGAACTCACCAACTTTAATGTTGACACTTTTAAGCATGTTTTTCTCAGGTGGATTAGATGCTTGGACTATTTGATGTGCATTGGAGTCTTTACATTCAAGCTTTTCATTGTGATGCAAATTATGGGACAAATGTATTATTAAATTCAGATATTTTTATTAAATCAACAAATGTTATTATTCAAACGACACCTAGAGGTCGTTCTCTTGTATCTATTGCTGTGTATTACGAAGTAACACCCCATTTGGTATTCCGCTGCGTTGTAAGTGATTTTTGGGGGTGTTACAATAAGCTTTTTGTGTAAGCCGAAAAACCCAATAAGCCATGAGCTTATGAGACAAGTCGAAAATCAATAAGCTCAAAATAAGCTGAAACTAAATAAGCTAAAAGCTTAATATATAAATTGAAATCATAAGCCAAAAGTCCATAAGTCAAAAACCAATTGGGCCAAGCCCATTTGGCACCGGACGCAACAACCAAACAGACCCTAGTTAGGCCGGACTAGCCAAACGCACCCTAGATGGGTCGAAACCAAACCAAACGCACCCTTGTTGGGCCGGTATCAAACCAAATGCACCCTTGTTGGGTCGGTATCAAACCAAACGTACCCTAGTTGGGCCAGAACCAAACCAAACACACTCTTACCCAAAATCAAATAAGCTACATTTAGCTTTTTAAATAAGCGTAGCCTCAAAATAAGCACTTATAAGCACTTTTTTAAAAAAATGAAAAATTACCACAACATCCATTTTATTTAAACTCAAAACCCTTTTCCTTCCTTTCTTTTATAAGCCGACGCATAAACACCCCTTTTTACATTTTTGTTTTCAAGTTTTGACCTTTATGGCGATCAACTTGTACAACTAGCGTCTAGACATCACCATAATCACAAAAGTACAACTTAAATTCAAAGTTTTTGAAAAACTTACTTGTTTGATGAGCTTGGTTCGATCGAGACACGCAATGACTAAGACCTTGATAACTACAACCTGAAACTACTAGTTATCCACCCAATAATGTTTCCTTAACCCCGTGTCTTGACAAATCTTCAAAAATCTTGATGTTTTCTAGGTGTGTGTGTGTTCGTCCGGTTATAAAGAGGACAAAAGGAGAGATATTTTTTTTGTTTTGGTTTCAAAATGATGCATGTATACGAAATGGTTGAGTTAATGGTGGTTATAAGTGTACCAAAGTAGACATGTTAGCTTAAAAATAGCCATCTTGTCTCTCTTGCTATTCCTTAACTAAAAATGGATCCTAGGAGGGTCTCGGGTCTTCCTTTGTGTGTTGGGATCAATTAAAAACTCAAATTTTATCTATTTAAACGTCAACCAAATTTAGTTATCATTTCCATTGCATTTAAAATCTTTTTTCCATAAACCTAGGTTATTCATACGACACTTATCACCTTAAATAGCTACAAAAATCTATTTTGAGCCGTTATAGGCCGACTCCGTACCGAAACACGAATTTTTTTATAAAAC
This sequence comes from Tanacetum coccineum, assembly GCA_026074375.1. Lineage (NCBI taxonomy): Eukaryota > Viridiplantae > Streptophyta > Magnoliopsida > Asterales > Asteraceae > Tanacetum > Tanacetum coccineum. Next base: position 60,160 of record BQNB010007225.1, on the reverse strand, counting down.
TCAACCGAACCTTGCTCATTCATTTAAAAACACTTAAAATCACAAAATATTGCTTGGAAATTTATATTCACCTAAAATTTCACCTTTTTACGACTGTTACGGTCTTTTACCGAATTTCACGAAAACTACTGTTTTTCTAATAACTTTCAAATCTCACACTCACGATGTACAATTTAAATCAACATTATTTCATTATTATGAATTTATGAAATAAATAAACCCATTATCACATTCCCAACTTCATAAATCTTCACACTTAAATAAACTGTCGTGCCGGTACGCGTTGCGTGACGATTTTTTGCTAAACGCGGGAAAACTTCCCGGTAAGCACTAAAAACCTCAAAACCACTCTAAAATAGAAAAACGAATCATAAATGATTCATTCACGAATTCAAAAGTTCATCAAAACTCCCGGTTAAACCGAAACCATTTTTACGTAAAATAGTCAAGAGAAGTCAACTTTTCAGCTTTCATCAAGAAAACTAACAAGATCGAAAGACTCCAACATACAAAACTATAATATTTTATAATACTTAGCCAGTCTCACCCCTTAAAGGAATTTCGCCCTGAAATTCAACTCAAATTATCAACTCACATTAATAACAGGAAATTCCATTCCTAAAAGATTCACATCAATCACTAAGGTTTAGTATTTTCAACGAGGTTTCTTACGATCCGCCTAAAGACTAAGTCTTTCCATAGTTTAGTCCTACACATTCTCACGGTTAATTCGCATCCGAACATAAATTCACGATAACTTCTCATGCTACCTCTTAGCTTCACAATTCCTCCATTTTAGGTCTCAATGTCTCAGTCGGGTGCCAAGATATGATCCCGCCCTCGATGTGACGACAAAACTATCAGAATTGGCATTGCCAAATCTTTCTGGTTATCCAACCAACGGGACTAACCCTACGGGGTATATGTCCTACACAATACGACTCATACTTTACTTTTCCATTACTTACATACTCAAAATCCTCAAGCAAACCTTACTTGGTTAATAATCCCGGCTCTACCCATCTAGGAAGGCCGATTTAAAATCTATACCACATCATCACACGCTTAAGACCCTTCCAAATCAATCCTACTCAACAGGTGTCTTAAATCTCACCTCACTTAGGTAGGTTAAGTTACCTTTCAAAACTCACATAGTCAAAAGTATGACCAGGTTTCCAAACCGATCACAATAACTCATTCCAATACTCTCTGCAACCGACCACGGTCTGTTTCTTCCTATTATATCTTCTAAACAATCGGTATAATCGGTCAGCCCAAATTTATTTCGAGCTCACAGAACATACTAACTACATCGCACGCCACATCCTAATAAGGAAGTGGGTATCCCCTCTATTACTAACAACCAATCGTAACGCACTCATATACGGACAAATCTGCGCTCTCAACTAACAGGAACAACACAAAATGTTGCTATCTACGAGGATCAAACAAAATTTGCTTCACTAATACAAAATGGTTTAAATACGAATCACCTAGTAACTAGAATGATCCACCATAACCATTATTACAAAAAAAAAAAACTTTCCTAATCATAACCGACACTAACCGATACTACCCGATTTAGTGATATACACAAGATTGCTAATCCAAACCTCGTATATCCTACGCACCTCCTCTGGGCTCCTGCCCTCTCCTCATACCATCAACAACCTTAGCCAACTCTAATCGTGCACGTCTCTCCTCAGCAAGCTATAACCGTAAATCCTGGTTCTCTCCCTGCACATCGTTGATGGTATGCCATAGAGCTTCTCTCTGGACATCCGTCTGACCTGCCCATGCCTCAAGGGCTAACACTGGTCTCCATATTGTAACACCCCCATTTTTACAATATAGCAGCGGAAGATAATTTAGGGTATTACTTCATAGATACAACAATCATAATCATAGAAAACAACTTTAAAAGAGACGTTGTTGGAAAAATTTAGTTATCATTCATTATATTCAGAGTTTTTAAAAAATGCAGGTCCCAAAATCTAAAACATCATGTTTGAATAATAACAGTTCAGCCACCTTCGAGTCCATGCCACTCCGTACCGCAACTTGCTCAATTACCTGAGATAAACATGCTAAAAAGGGTCAACACAAAGGTTGAGTGAAATTCATAGGTTTGAAATGTAATAGTTATATATAAGTTATCATAATTAAAAATGTTGGTATTGCAGGAATAATTGTTATAAAGAACATTATTATCATCGTGAACAGTATTATCACCCTAAACTCATGAATCACATAAAGAGATAAAGAGATATTAAAGAGATATTGGGAGATATTACCCAAATAGATATTTCCATGTACCTAGGCAATAATATATCAGGATAGCATATAGTTTTAGCATAACACTTGTATTCATGATTTTATAGTAGGTGTCACGGTTTATAAGATATGTGAGATTATGAATTCATTAAGTCTTTGAAAAGTAATCACATTGTTATAAGATAAATGAGTATGTAAAAGAGTTTGTAACAAGCATGTATCCCCCTCGCGGGTTTATAAAACATGTAAAATAAGTAAAGGCGAGGTTATGAACTTCACCTGATATGTAGATGTAATAAATATGCCAAAATGAAAGCTGACGACCTTATCACAATCTTAACCAGGGAAGGTTGATATAGCAAAATGATAATAAACAGCCACGTCATGCAACCTGAGTAAATATGTTGAGTCTTAGGAAGATTGTACTTTAGAACTTTAGTTTTAAGAGTTATGAGTTTGATTGAAGAGTTTGGAATTATTGTATCACCATTCGGGCCATCATAATTCAGAAGTCATTCAGTAAACGTTTGAGGAGCTAGGGCACTTTAAATCGTAAACCCAACAACTCAGTCAGAACGTAATACCAAGATGAAACCTCTTAATATGAAGCTCCCTAGTATTGTGGTACAATATAGCTTCCGGATGATCGGTTTTAAGCGTTTTATTCAATATCTGGAAATGTTAAGCACGTCAAGCGTTTATTAAAGTTATGTCTGGTAATGTTTTGAATGTGTTTTTATACTTTTTTTAATATGTTACATTTTAGACCCTGGGTTTGGAAAATTGCAAGTAGACCCTTAGGGTTTGCATTTTTACGACTTTGGTCCTTCAACTTTGAAAGATATACCAAGTAAACCTTGGACTTTGAAAAGTGACATAATAGACCCCTATAGTTATAACTTTGATAAAATGACATATTCAGCCCCTTTAGTTATAAGTTTCAGAAAGTTACGATATATACCCCTTGCATGGATTATAATTACAAAACATGTCCAAATTGCCATGCAAGCTTAGTTTAACATTTCAATAGACATTTATAAGTTATAATAAACTAAAATATGAAGTTTTAACGCAGCACAAGTTTAATTTAACGATTCATTAAGCTAAAAGGTAAAACGGGTCAAATTAGGGTTCTAAAATGAAAACGCGCGGGTTTTAAGATTAAATTCTTTCATGACTTATCAAATCACTTATTTTAACATTATATAAGCTTATTAGGATAGATTATAACAATAGTTTACAAGTTTAGCTCATAGTTTAAGTAAAAACATGAAATTAGGGTTTCGGGTGTACGGTTTTGGATCAAAATGGAAATTGAGCATGAATTGGGTTATGAAACTTTAACAAGAGTATATTTAGGATCATATGAACATTATAAGAGTGTAGGAGCAGAAGTAGAACATTCAAAATCTGGGTTTGAACTTCAAGGAGCAAAAATGGTGGAAACGGGTCAGAATCGGGACTTTTGGCTTCGTACGCCTAGAATAACGACTCCCGGGCTTCGTTTCTTGGTTTCTTTTGCTTCCTTTCTGTACTTGAGACTTCTTAAGATCAATTAGGATCTATTATAGCAAAGGATTGCTTCTATGTAAGGGTTATAGAGGAGGAAGTGGGGGATGAAGAAAAATGGAGAGTTTAGGTTCCTATTTATAGTAGTTTGAAGGTATAAGGAGTAAGCAACACTTAGGATCTGTTGAGAGACATGTGCACAAGCTAGCTACTGAGGTGGGAGCTCTATGGAGTGAGTTGTGAGGTCTAGAAAGATAGAGAGGTGATGTGGAGGGTGTTTGTGGTGGTTTTTGAATTCGGCAAGACTTAAGGACCAAGGGTGATCATGTGGCTTTAATTTTAACCAAGGAAAGGTATAAGGAGGTGGTTAAGCTGATTAAGGGATTCTAGAAGAGTTCTTGGGTGGTCATTTGTACATGGTAGCAATTTAGAGGGGTTAAAATGGTCATAGAAGTAAACCGGGTTTATTTTGGGTTTGACGGGTTCTTCAATGGTTTTAATAAGGTACATTGTGTTATAAATGATTAAGGAATGATGAAATAGGTTGTTAAGGTCTGGGATTAAAGTAATTAGCAAAGATTAGCAATTTGTTTGGGTTAAAACGGATTAGAATTGAAGAAGTGGGAGTACGGGTTCAACTAGGGCTCGTTTAGGGTTTTCTTGACTTTCTTGGCTTATATTTTGGATACTCTTGATTAGTAATGATGGAATACAAATCCTAAGGCTTATATAAAGTATTATCAATGAATTTTGGTTGTTGGTTTAAGTTATAATGGGTTGAAATTGAGAAAATGGGTCAAAGGTTTTCTAGGCTTTGATTTCTTGCACATTGCCAAGTTAATGATAGATAATAATTTGTAAACTCATTTTATGAGTTTATAATGGCCCTTGGTTGGTTATTTGGGATTAGAATGGTTTAAAATGAGTAAACATGTTAAATGAACCAATTAGGTACATTTAGGGTTTCTAGGATATGTTTTACGTACAAGTGAAGTAAAATGATGAAGTAATGATGAATAATGATTGAATAGTATTGATATGATTGTGAAATAAGTTATTTCAACTTATTTAAGTGTTGGTTTGGGGTTATGATGGATAAAAACTAAGAAATGGGTCATGGTTTAAAAACTAGCTCGGTTTTAGGGTTTAGGGTTTTGAATTAGGGTTTTGAGTGCAAAAAGATGTATGAAAGCTTATGTATGGAATAATTAGGGTTCATATATTGTAAAATGAGTATATTAGCTTGCTTAAGTGGTAGTGAAGAGATGAGAATGAAAATGGAGGTAAAACGGCTATTTTAGAGATCATGCTTAATGACTTGTACATTGAGCTTTTAGAGATTTGTACTTTGACTTGAAGAGATTTTATATTTTAAATGAGATATCATATTACTTGTACATATGCTTTAGTAGCTTGTGCATTCACTTAAGGAGTTAACCCTTCCATGAGATTAGGGTTTAGGGCATCCGATAATGGTTTAAAGCCCGTTTTGTTATGATGTTGCAAATGGTATCTTTTAGGAATATTGTACCTTGTAATAATGATATTATGATATAAACTTGATATGTTATGATGTTTTCTTAACATATATGAAGATAGGATTGCCATATGTAGGTTTTCCGAGTCCCTTAACTTAAGTTATACAGGTTATATTGCATATTAAGTTATTGGCAAAGTAATGTAATGTAATAAAGCAAAAAATTTCCCTAAAAAAAAGTGAGTTCATATATAACTGATAGATTGTACATCATCTAACTTAATAGATGGATATTATATTTATGAAAATTGTAGGTTGTTATACATATCGCTCCAAATGTCACTGCGACTCTCTCCTGCTCGTACTCTACACTCCTAAACCGGTACCTCTAGGAGAAAATCTCCTCTCTAACCACCCCCGACCTAGTAAATAACTCTCCTATGTCCCTATCGTACCTCTTAAACAGAGCAGGTGGTAACTCCTATAATCGTACTGCATGATCGCCAATCAATCCCTCCTGGATCTAGACTTGAACCGTAAATCCCGGTTCTCTCCTTGCACATCACTAATGGAATGCCACAGAGCTTCTCTCTGTGCACCTGTCTGACCTGTCCATGCCTCAAGGGCTAACACTGGTCTTTATATCAATCCAAATGTCACTGCAACTCTCTCATCGCTCCGAAATCTAGACTACTAAACCAGATAACCTCTGGGAGGAAAATACATCATCCCTAACGCCCCCGACCTAGTTAAGTAACTCTCCTATGTCCCTATTCTTACTCTTAAACAGAGCAGGCGAAAGCACCTCCAAATCGTACTGTCATGTATCACGAATCAATCCCCCACAGCATCTCCGACTTGAAGCTCCCAGCTCAGTTACAAATCCCTTAGTCTCAACTGCAGCGGGTGTAGCTACAGGAGATGGTACAGTCAAAGGTATCATAGGTGATGAAATGGGTGATGGAACATCAGAATGTGATGGAGAAATAGGAAGTGAACTGGATGTCCACTCGGGTAAAGGTGTCGTCTGTACGGGTGGTACTGGTGGGGGGTAATCGGGAATATCAATATAAATCATACCGTCCTTAGGGTCTGTCCATGTGGTAAGTGTGGGTTGTCTGAATACTGACACCCTCTCGGGTCTACCGAACTCTGGTTCCCATCCAGAACCCTGTCCGACCTCAAACATACAATATACATCACCCTCCTCTAATTCTAGCTCACAATGCCTCAACGCTCCATAACTAAGTCCTAAAGGTGCACTCACAGTTGTCCCCACAACCAGAGCTGCCTGTTGCTGACCCCCAGGTACAACCTCCTCCTCCTCTAAACTACATCCATCACTCTCTACACTATGAACCTCGTCGTCTATACCATGACTCTCATCATATAAACCATAGCCCTCATCATCCATATCGGGGCCCTCGACCCCCGCAGTAAGACCCTTGTCCTCCACAGTAGGATCCTCATCCTTTGCAGCAGGATCCTCATCCTCTGCAGTAGGACCCTCGTCCTTTGCGTCTTCACTCACATTGTCAGAGTCCATACTCTCCTATATCGCCTTATCCTCCTCATCATTATCCTCCTCACTATCCTCTACTAACTCGGACGTACCTCGATAACTCTTTCGCGAAGGAATGTCTGGTTGCGACACAGATGGCGAACTCTCATAAGAGGACCGAAACCTCTTACAGAGCGCGGACTCAGACATAGCTGTCACCCCTGCCATACTGGCAGAGAGGCCTGACGACATCGCAGGTGGAACTCGCATAGCCATATGTGCGGTCTCACAGAGAATCGGAACCAAAACAGGTGGGGTACTATCAGATAGCGGTATAGGTGGTGCTATAGCGAGGGGTAACTCAAGTGTCTCAGTATCAATGGCCTCCTCAAAAAGCTCAGACTCAGTGTCTGTCCCATCCAAATAAGCCTGCCTAATGGCCTCAAAGGGATCCTTAGGAAATGGCACGGGCACTCAGGAGCTCTGAGCTCCGTCAGCCTGGGTGAACTCTCCGGGTCAACAAACACTAGGGTAGACGTACATCCTGTGATAATACGATAAAAGGGTATGAGTATAAAATATGTTTATCCAAATTATCAGCATCATTATGCTTACATATACAATCCATTATAACATTTTGAAATTAGACGACCATAACCGCATATATAAATATATATATATATATCCTTATATATATATTAAATATATCGGGAAGAATACAAACAATATTCACCGACCAAGTTCGATACCGAACAAGCATAACTGGTCAACACATAAAACACATAATCCACCAAAGCACATTCCCAAATCACGTCGCTACCTGCGACTATCCACAAAATTTCTCTAGGCAACACGCACTACTCTAGAGCAAGCATGGCCAACATCAATCAATCAATCATCGCTACCCGCGATGATTTTACTTTCACTCTCTAGGCATCGCACACTACTACTACTAAGGCAGCATGGCAATCCTAAAATTAACACAATCTCAATCTCAACATTCGTAAGTGTTCTAATCACTTTATATCCTATCATTTTCAGCTGGTCACATTACTCATACATCCCTTCCTTCCTCTAACATAACTTTTGGAAAACTAACCCCATCATTTCACAATCTTTCCTGAATTAAGCATAGTTGATCAGGCTAAGCGTAATTTAGGAAAAATACTATGAACTGCTCGAATTATTTAACTTTAGCCATGTTCGAGGTTCTACTAAAATAGACTTCACTTTCTGGTTATAGTTGCGCTTTTTATTTTATAAAAACCGGCATTCTCTATATCCTTGGCTTAGGTTGGTCAAGTTACCTCTCAAAACTCACACAGTCTAAAGTATGATCAGGTTTCCAAACCGATCACAATAACTCATTCCAATACTCTTTGCGACCGACCACGGTCTGTTTCTTCCTATTATATCTTCTAATCAATCGGTATAATCGGTTAGCCCAAATACATTTTGAACTTACAGAACATACTAACTACATCGCACGCCACATCCTAATAAGGAAGTAGGTATCCCCTCTATTACTAACAACCAATCGCAACGCATTCACATACAGAAAAATTTGCGCTCTCAACTAACAGGAACAACACAAAATGTTGCTATCCACAAATATCGAACAAAATTTCCTTCACTAATACAAAATGGTTTAAATACGAATCACCTAGTAACTAGAATGATCCGCCATAACCAGTATTACAAAATAAAAAAAAACTTTCCTAATCATAACCGACACTAACCGATACTACTTGGTTTAGTGATATACACAAGATTGCTAATCCAAACCTCGTATATCCTATGCACCTCCTCTGGGCTCCTGCCCTCTCCTTATACCGTCAATAACCTCAGCAAACTCTAATCATGCTTGTCTCTCCTCAGCAAGCTGTAACTGTAAATCCTGGTTCTCTCCCTGCACATCACAGATGGCATGCCATAGAGCTGCTCTCTGGGCATCCGTCTGACCTGCCCATGCCTCAAGGGTTAACACTGGTCTCCATATCGCTCCAAATTTCCTTGCGACTCTCTCCCGCTCGTACTCTACACTCCTAAACCGGTACCTTTGGGAGAAAATCTCCTCCCTAACCATCCTTGACCTATTAAATAACTCTCCTATGTCCCTATCGTACCTCTCAAATAGAGCAGGAGGTAACTCCTCCAATCGTACTGCATGATCGTGAATCAATCCCCCCTGCATCTCGACTTGAGCTCCCAGCTCAGTCAAAAATCCACTAGTCTCAACTGCAGCGGGTGTAGCTACAGGAGATGGTACAGTCAAAGGTATCATAGGCGATGAAAGGGGTGATGGAACATCAGAATGTGATGGAGAAATAGGAATTGAACTGGATGTCCACTCGGGTAAAGGTGGTATCTGTACGGGTGGTACTGGTGGGGGGTAATCGGGAATATCAATATAAATCATACCGTCCTCAGGGTTTGTCCATGTGGTAAGTGTGAGTTGTCTAAATACTGACACCCTCTCAGGTCTCCCGGACTCTGGTGCCAATCCAGAACCCTGTCCGACCTCAAACGTAATGTATCATCACCCTCCTCTAATTCTAGCTTACAACGCCTCAACGGTCTATAACCAAGTCCTAAAGGTGCACTCACAGTTGTCCCCACAACCAGAGCTGCCTGCTGCTGACCCCCAGGTATAGCCTCCTCTTCCTCTAAACCACGGCCATCACTCTCTACACTATGACCCTCGTCGTCTATACCATGACTCTCATCATCTAAACCATAGCCCTCATCATCCATACCGGGGCCCTTGACCCCTGCAGTAAGACCCTCGTGCTCCACAGCAGGATCCTCATCCTTCGTAGTAGGATCCTCGTCCTCTATAGTAGGACCCTCATCCTTTGCGTCTTCACTCACACTGTCAGGGTCCATACTCTCCTCTATCGCCTCATCCTCCTCATCATCATCCTCCTCACTATCCTCTACTAACTCGGATGTACCTTGATAATGCTTTCGCGAAGGAAGGTCTGGTGGCGACACATATGGCGAACTCTCGTAAGAGGACCAAAACCTCTTACAGAGCGCGGACTCAAACATAGCTGCCACCTCTGCCATACTGGTAGAGAGGCCTGACGACATCGCAGGTGGAGTGCACATAGCCATATGTACTGTCCCGCAGAGAATGGGAACCAAAACAGGTGGGGTACTCTCAGATAACGGTATAGGTGGTGCTATAGCGATAGGTAACTTAAGTGTCTCAGTATCAATGGGGTCCTCGAAAAGATCGGACTCAGTGTCTATCCCATCCAAATAAGCCTGCCTAATGGCCTCAAAGGGATCCCCAGGAAATGGCACGGGCACTCGGGAGCTCTGAGCTTCGTCAGCCTGGGTGAACTCTTTGGGTCAACAAACACTGGGGTAGACGTACATCCTGTGATAACACAATAAAAGGGTATGAGTATAAAATATTTTTATCCAAATTATCAGCATCATTATGCCTACATATACAAACCATTACAGCATTTTGAATTTAGACGTCCGTAATCGTATATATAAATATATATATCCTTATATATATATATTAAATATATCGGGAAGAATACAAACAATAATCACCGACCAAGTTCGATACCGAACAAGCATAACTGGTCAACACATAAAACATATAATCCACCAAAGCACATTCCCAAATCACGTCGCTACCTGCGACTATCCACAAAATTTATCAAGGCAACACGCACTACTCTAGAGCGAGCATGGCCAACATCAATCGATCAATCATCGCTACCCGCGACGATTTTACTTTCAGTCTCTAGGCATCGCACACTACTACTACTAAGGCAACATGGCAATCCTAAAATCAACACAATCTTAATCACAACACTCGCAAGTGTTCTCATCACTTTACATCCTATCCTTTTCAGGTGGTCACATTACTCATACATCCCTTCCCTCCTCTAACATAACTTTTGTAAAACTAACCCCATCATTTCACAGTCCTTCCTGAATTAAGCATAGTTGATCAGGCTATGCGTAATTTAGGAAAAATACTATGAACTACTCAGATTATTTGACTTTATCCATGTTCGAGGTTGTACTAGAATAGACTTCACTTTCTGGTTATAGTTGCGCTTTTTATTTTATAAAAATCGGCATTCTTTATAACCTTGGCTCTGTTACCAATCTGTCACACCCCGTCAGTGGCGGGAACACAGGATGCGACGATACCATTCATCGCACAAGATACAAGATCATACACTTTATAATTTACATTCATAAAACTGAAGTTTACAGAAACTTTACAAGTTAAAACTTGACATAATTTAAAATTTTGTCCATCTCAACCCAGTCCCCTTGGGTTACATCTTTTCTCTTCCAATACCAATCACATACCTTTGATTTGACACACCTGAAAATGATACTCGAAAACGTCAACAATAATGTTGGTGAGCTCGTAGGTTTGACCTTAAACCCAAAAGCTGTGCCAATATTTCAACAGTGGACAATAGTGCTATATGATAGTGAATATATGCTAACAATCCAAGACATAGCATCCCCGCTAGTCATATCTCAACATCCAATAATAAACCCGGAGTCGCAACTCCCAAATCACTAACGCACCTAAAGGGCCTACCAGCTGGAGCACTATATTAGGGCGAACCACACAGAACCTTGCATGCCAAACACAGCACATGCAAGTACCACACAGAACCTTGCCATGCCAAACACAGTACATGCAAGTAAATCAACACATAATATTCACATAGCAGTCATAAGCACATAACTTGTCCCAAAAACAAAACCACATTTCGCACAGATCAATTCAAAACATTTCAAAACACATTTGAGTATCATTTTCCCCCAACAGAAAAACCAGTAAAAAGTGGGGCTACGAGAACTCACCTCAATCAGCAATCAAAGCAACCGCACAATCTCAAATAAAGCAGAACACAATAAATCTCTACGCAAGCGCACAATGTACCCGACAACGACCTAATTAACACTCAAAATCAATACTCGTACAAAATTATCTTATTGTACAAGTGTTCGCCTTAACTCACACAAAATCCTCATTTTCATCCCAAAATCCATTTCCAATTCATATCATTCCAAACTCATTGTCTTAAATCTTTAATTTCTTACAAAAACCATCGTCTTATTACCAAGACTTTATCTCATTATCAACACTTTATCTCATATTATGGTTGTGTGGTAGATACGCGAAAACGACTCAAAAACACTTGGGCAAAGTGTGACATCAATACAACAAGCTCAACACCTCAAATTTCCAAACGATATAATCGACCAAAATACTCCGCGAAATATATATAAAAATATATATATATATATATATATATATATATATATATATATATATATATATATATATATATATATATATATATATATACATTTATATAATAATTTAAGTAAAAATAATAATATTTTATTATCATTTTCGTCTTATTATTGGGCTAACGGGGTAGTTACAATATCTCGTCATTCAATATGTCCAAAAGCTTTTACCTCATCACTTAATCTTCCTTAAGATTCACCTTTCCAATTCCTCAATTAAAATTGACACAACGGTTATAAATAGTAAATATTTAAGAAAAGTTTCGAGAAATTACATCTTTTGTATTGTATCAAATTTTCAAGTTAAATAACTATTTATCGTTAAAAGATTAAAACTCTAAGTATATAATTCTTTCGAAAATTCGGCATGACCCGTACGTCTTTATGAATTTTTCCAAGGTATTAAACCTTAATCCAAAACAATTTTCACAAATCCGACATTTTCTGAAAAAACACAATATCAATACCTTCGACATGATTTATCAAACCGTGGCAAAATAACCTCTTTTCAATCGACAAGTCCAACAAAAATCCTCCTCTTAGTCCAACACAATTTTGTTTAGTTCATTTATAAAAGTCCTCAAACTCATTTATTTGTTATTGGGTCATATGGTCCATCATGGTCTAAAATACTTAGCCCGATAGCGAAACTTATTCCATACTTCTTTTCATAATCCCCCAAAATACAAATCAACCCCAATGGACCTTAAGCCCATTAAGTTACAACAAATATAATTCAAAATCCCATAACTCGGGGCTCATTAAGTCGGAACAATAAGTTATAACCTCATAATATAAATAAATCCAAAACTAATTAAGCCATAAGCTTTTTATGTAAGCCGAAAGACCCCATAAGCCATGAGCTTATGGGACAAGTCAAAAATCAATAAGATCAAAATAAGCCGAAACTAAATAAGCTAAAATCTAAATATATAACTTGAAATCATAAGCCAAAAATACATAAATCAAAAACCAATTGAGTCGAGCCCATTTGGCACCGGACGCAACAACCAAATGGACCCTAGCTGGGCCAAACTAGCCAAACGCACCCTAGATGGTTCGAAACCAAACCAAACGCACCCTTGTTAGGCCAGTATCAAACAAAACGCACCTTTGTTGGGCCGGTATCAAACCAAACGCACTCTAGTTGGGCCGGACCCAAACCAAATGCACTCGTGTCCAAAATTAAATAAGCTACATTTAGCTTTTTAAATAAGCGTAGCCTCAAAATAAGCCCTTATAAGCATTTTTACAAAAATAAAAAATTACCACAACAACCATTTTATTTAAACTCAAAACCCTTTTCCTTCATTTCTTTTATAAGCCGACACATAAACACCCCTTTTTACATTTTTGTTTTCAAGTTTCGACCTTTATGGCGATCAACTCATACAACTAGCGTTTAGGCATTACCATAATCATAAAAGTACAACTTAAATTTAATGTTTTTGAAAAACTTACTTGTTTGATGAGCTTGGTTCGACCGAGACACGCGAATAAGACTAAAACCTTGTTTCTACAACCCAAAACTACTAGTTATCAACCCAATAATGTTTCCTTAACCCCGTGTCTTGACAAATCTTCAAAAATCTTGATGTTTTCTAGGTGTGTGTGTTCGTCCGGTTATAGAGAGGACAAAGGGAGAGATATTTTTTTTGTTTTGGTTTCAAAATGATGCATGTATGTGAAATGGTTGAGGTAATGGTGGTTATAAGTGTACCAAAGGGGACATGTTAGCTTAAAAATAGCCATCTTGTCTCTCTTGCTCTTCCTTAACCGAAAATGGATCCTAGGAGGGTCTCGGGTCTTCCTTTTTGTGTCGGGATCACTTAAAAACTCAATTTTCATCTATTTAAAACGTCAACCAAATTTAGTTATCATTTCCATTGCGTTTAAAATCATTTTTCCATAAACCTGGGTTATTCATACGACACTTATCACCTTAAATAGCTACAAAAATCCATTTTGAGCCGTTATCGGCCGACTCCGGACCGAAACATGAATTTTTTTACAAAACTCAACCGAACCTTGCTCATTCATTTAAAAACACTTCAAATCGCAAAATATAGCTTGGAAATTTATATTCACCCAAAATTTCACCTTTTTACGACTGTTACGGTCTTTTACCGAATTTCACGAAAACCACCGTTTTTCTGATAACTTTCAAATCTCACACTCACGATTTACAATTTAAATCAACATTATTTCATTATTATGAATTTATTAAATAAATAAACCCATCATCACATTCCCAACTTCATAAATCTCCACACTTAAATAAATTGTCGTGCCGGTACTCGCTGCGTGACGATTTTTCGCTAAACGCGAGAAAACTTCCCGGAAAGCACTGAAAACCTCAAAACCATTCTAAAATAGAAAAACAAATCATAAATGATTCATTCACGAATTCAAAACTTCCTCAAAACTCCCGGTTAAACCGAAACTATTTTTTACGCAAAATAGTCAACAGAAGTCAACTTTTCAGCTTTCATCAGGAAAACTGACAAGATCGAAAGACTCCAACATACAAAATTATAATATTTTATAATACTTAGCCCTAGGAATATTATCGGTTATCACAGTACATTAAGTTTACACTGACAAACATCCCGCGGCAACGCACGGGCTTAAATCCTCGTATATGTTATGAACATATAAGATAAACAATAAGTGATAAATGTTATTTGATGCATATGTTATATTGTTTATGTTGTTGTTTATAATAACGATTGATTATGTATGAATAATAAATGTGTTGTGAACATGTTTATAAATAATATATTATGATTCATGTTATTGACGCGTTTTAATTTATTGAGATTACATGTTTAAATGACATGAACTGCATGTTTGCATGATAAAATGTAATTTTAGTCAAAACTTGTTTCATAGTAAAAATAAATGATTTTGTACTATTATAATGGCATGCATTGTGATTTAAATAGTTTAAATGTATTATGTATTGTTCTATATGAATCGTGAAAATTTGATATTGTCATAAGACATAACTAGAGTTTAAATAATACATGCTAGATAATATGTGTTTGACATTTATGTGTTACGAATCTGTATGCCTGCTTATTTGTAATGTGTGTATTTTAGAAATACAAACACTTTTAAAAAATGCTTGTAGCACCATCTGATCGTAGTAGCCTCCTTCCCATTTTTGTGTATGGTCGGATCTAAGCTTTTATGGGATAGGAAGGGTTTGACTAACTCGAGATCTGACCTTGTTTCAACGAACCTTGCAAAATGATCAGACTTTAGATATGTGGATGGTTCGACTTGAGCTGAGGTGAATGATAGGAGGAAACATGACATGATATTTACTATCTTTTAGTTTTATTTAAAGAATTTCTTTTTTTTGGTAAAGGGTTTCCCCGGTAAATTTTATTACTCCAAAAAAAAATTAAGTACAATGGATGAGGGTAAGTCCCCCATCTCCGCCCGTTACATATGCAAACTACTTCCTTAAAGGAAGGTACACAAAATGATTAGACTACAAAGAATCAATAATTTAAGAAACTATTTCTTCTTGCGGCCTCGGACACTGATATTCAAATTATCAAATATAGACTGAATCTTGTCAGGAATTTCCTGACATTCGTACATATCATCATCGTATGGGTCATAGTCGTAATCAGCATTTTCATAAGTATCTCTCTATTGTTTCAGCAAACTAGTAGTGCCAAAACCCACCATTTCTGAAGCCATACAACGTGCCATGTCATTATCAACTGATTCCACTTCATCCTTGTAACAATCCGTTATTTCATGTCATTTTACGACTTCAATCTTTCAATTATTTATTTTAGGGTTTTACGCATTTACTTTTAATTTTTATTATTTAGTTAAATCGCGTAAACTAAAAATCAACATTCAACGTAAACGGACATCAAACAAATAAAAATTTACGACAAGCATGTGTTATATTATTTTTACAAAAATAATAAATAACTTTTTATATTTTATTTTTATACGTTACGTAAAACGTTTACGTTTCGCATTTTGGAACCTTTTTGCATAAAAGTAAACCATTCTACCTATCTATACTCAATCAAATACCCATAATTATACCCAATACCAAAATTATAAAATGTTATACACATACATACATATATCCGGTTATGTATGCATACATACAAAAAAAATATCTAAAACCCTTATACAAAACCATGTGCTAGATCTTATTCAAATTTCCTACAACAACTATCTTACAATCTATGATAACAAGCAAAATACCTTACCAATCCCTTGCTAAGCCACATCCCCCCATCCAACTCTTCCAATCTTGTAAGAACTTGTCTTTAGATATTTTTTCTATTTAAGTTTTCCTATTCTTTGGCTTTTACTCATAATTCATAAACTAGCAAATCAAAAATCTCTCTTTCTCTCTAGTTCATAACTCACGGCTCAAAATAGGGCAACAAAATATTTCATAGTTTTTATTTTCTCAAGATTACAAGCATACAAGTGTGGTTAGGGTTAATATCTAAGGTGTATCAAGTGATTTTGCAAGTAAAATCAAGGGTTTTATAAGAAAGGAAATTAGGGTTTTTATAAAGGATTTTGGGTTAAAGATTTAGGTTGTTATATAGTTTAATCACCATCAATTATTTATTTTATAAAGTTTATAAAATAAAACAAGTTTATACAAAATCAAAGAAATATATATTCATGATGAAAAGGTGTTTAAAATGTGTTAGAATGCAAGAACATATTTTATTTGATATATTACAAGTGTTGGGATAATTTATATAATTAATTGTGAATTAATTGTTACAAATTTATTTATATAGTTTTATAAATAAATAATTGTTGTGTACGTTTTATTTGGACAAAATAGATGGACATAAAATAGAGGACTTAAA
Source organism: Tanacetum coccineum (assembly GCA_026074375.1). Classification (NCBI taxonomy): domain Eukaryota; kingdom Viridiplantae; phylum Streptophyta; class Magnoliopsida; order Asterales; family Asteraceae; genus Tanacetum; species Tanacetum coccineum. The sequence continues at coordinate 43,218 of BQNB010007225.1, read as the reverse complement.
ATATACTAATGACGTTATATATAGACTTAAAGAGGACTTGTAATATTTTTATATCATGGTTGTATAAAATTTATAAAATTCATACAAACAATAAAATATATATATATATATATTATTAACATTGGACATAAAATAGATGGACATAAATTAGAGGACTTAAAATATACTAATGATGTTGTATTAGTGATTTTAGAGGACTTGTAATATTTAAATCATGTTAGAATTTATAAAAACAAGTTTTATAAATATATATTTGGACAGTTTATATATTCTGCTCTTGCACGAATTTTTATGCAAAGTTTAGACCTGATGATAAAATAGTACATCTCAAGACGATTCCAAATATATAAAGAACTCAAAAAACGGATGAAAAACGAAGGAAATATGAATTTTACAAGATTTCGATAATTAAATATATAAAAAGTATTTTTATATATAACAGTTTGTATAAACTGCTACTGTACAGAATTTTATAAAGTCTATGAACATTTTTATTATGATAGATCATCTCGACACGATTTCGTACATATAAAGAACACGTAAAACGGAGTTAAAACGAGAAAGTTATGAGTTTTTAAAGATTTCGAAAAGTATATATAAGTTCACAGCTTTATAAAGCTGTGAAAAACTGCGAGAAACTGCAGAAACTGCAATCGGAGTTTTTGAGGGCTTTCGGGTCTGATTCGGCCAAAGTATAGAACTACAAAGTTGTTCGAAATGACGTTTACTATAAGTAACAAGTTTTCAGAGACTAGAAGTGTATAGATTTTTAACTATAAATTCTAAAAGCTCGTTAACTTTTATAATTAATTTTCTACCCTTTTATAAAAATACAAACAAGCTGTTAGGATTATAAAATATGGTATACGAGTGTTTTCGGGTCGGTTTGGGCTATAAAAACCTTAAGAAACAATGTTGTAGTACTTATATAATATTTATACATGCTTTTAACTTTATAAATATTATTTTACAAAATGATTAAACTATTTATATAATAACATTATATAAATAATAAAAATGATTAAATCATGTGTTTTTAAAAATAATCAATTATTGGACGAAGATAATATTTTTACGGACACATATACTTGGACATTAAATATCAAGCTTGACTTAAATATTGTTTTGACATTTATAAATTAAAAAAACTATTAGGTGGTGATGTAACTCTATAATTTATATTATTGTATTTATTTCAATTACACTATACTCAAATGACCTATAAAATAATTAGGTTGCATTCGAATCACTTGTGACGTTTCACTTATTTGATTTATATAATCAATTCATTCACTAAGGTGAGTTCATAGCCCTATTTTATACAATTACAATGATTTACAACTTTTGGGGTGAGAAACATGCATCGTTTTACATTTGGACGCAAGTACACTTTTAAACAAATTACGAGTTTGCCTAAGTAGCGATAACCCACTATGCCCATGAATCATGAACTGTTAATTACTGGAGGTAAGCGCGAGTGTTATAAATAGATCTATTTGGGATTGACATCCCCGTTCGGGTGAGTAGCGCTCACTAGATTCGATGTACCGAATTAACGGACTTATACCATGTCGGAAAATTTTAGATGTTGCGGGTTGAACATCTACACGGGCACATTATTGGCATGAATTTGCAGACATGCATGTTGTAGCTTCAGTTTCATGAGCTTAGGGAATCGTAATTACATTTTTGTGATATTGTATGTGTTACATTGTCATACACTTTGAATCTTGCGGTCCTACTTTATATACATACATAAACCTGTGAATTCACCAACTTTATGTTGACGTTTTTAAGCATGTTTTTCTCTGGTCAATAAGTGCACAACATGGATACATTTGGGAGCATCATTTTGAAGTCAAAATGCACTAAAGATTACTGCATTACATTTTAAGACATTTTGTTATGTATCAAAATCTTTATGTTTTCACAACAATGAACTATTAAAGCTTGGAGCTTTTGTAACAAACATTTCAATCAATCAAATGTATCTTTTAAAACGACTAATTTAGAGGTCGTTCTCATATCTTGTGCTGTTGTATTATGAAGTAACACTCCCAGACCCTTATTCCGTTACGACCCTATTTAGGGGTGTTACAGATTGGTATCTAGAGCCAAAGTTATAGAGAACCAAGTCTAATGTTTTTACTTGGACTATAACTGTTTTCACAAACATTGCATCATACAAATGTTTTTCACGGACATACATACACTATTTGTTTGCATTGACTGCTTACATGATCTATATACGTGTTTATATTATATTACGTATATACTACATTGTCTTATATAATATACTTATATAAGTTAATTTTATTGTTACAGCAGTCATGTTTTCATCCACGGTCACCTACACGTCTATATCTTCCGATTCTGACTTACCACCATAGGGTTTCCATTTGATGGATCTAGACGAGTTTGAGGCACCGCAGTCTCCAGAGCAGGCACCACCATCACCTGACTATGTGCCTCGTCCCGAGTATCCAGAGTATGTAGCTCCATCTGACGATGAGATACCGGTTGAGGATCAGCCTCTACCTGCTGACGCTTTACCCACCGCCCTATCACCAGACTATGTTGCTGACTCTGATCCTTTGGAGGAGGACCCTAAAGAGGATCCCACTGATTATCCTGCTGATGGAGGAGATGATGATGAGGAGGAGGAGGAGTCCTCCGAAGATGATGATGATGAGGAGAAGGAGGCCTCCAAGGAGGACAAAAATGAGGAGGAGGAGCATCTAACTCTGGCCGACTCTGCTGTACTACCTGCTATTGACTATGTCCCTTCAGCTGAGGAGACAAAACCATTTAAGACCGATGAGTCTGCTGCTACACCACCACCACCACCTCAGACTATTGTCCCAGTATCCATGACTCGTCTTTATAAGGCACGGATATATGTTCGACCCCATACTCCTCCATCACCATCTACTGAGGCACTCATTGCTGAGTATGCTTATGTACCCACACCTCCATCACCACCACCATCTCTATTATCACCACTAGCATCCCAACTCCCCAGGATCCCACCCCCACCACTAATATTACCACCTCTACATACTAGCCCTACCTATGCTAGTGCACCACTAGGCTACAGAGCAGCCATGGTTCAGTTGAGAGCTGCATCACCATCCACCTACCATCTAATACATGTACCATCACCACCCTTGTTATTACCATCTGCTGCTCATAGGACTGATATTCCCGAGGCTGAGATGCCGCCTCGGAAGAGAACTTATTTCACTGCTCCCGCTTCTAGGTTTAAGGTCGGGGAGAGCTCGACAGCTGCTGCTACTGGGCAGACAGGACATACTTTAGCTCGTAGGGTTGACTACGGATTTCTTGATACCTTGGATGCTAGTATCCGAGTCTCTGAGGGTAGAGTGATGACCACTTTAGAGGAGGTCAATGAGAGGGTGACAGATCTTGCTACCACTCAGAGACAGGATGCTCATGAACTCTATGTGTGTGATGAGGACGCTTAGGATGATCAAGCTTTGTTGAGAGCTTAGATCTCCTTACTAACGAGAGGGAGGCGATACTTTCGTTCTATGGCTTCTTCTAATGAGCGATAGGTTATTTATGCCCGACAGGCATGGTCTCGTTCAAAGGATAAGAGCACGGCTTTGGAGGCTCTTATCATGACACAGGAGGCTCGTACCACAGCACTAGAGGCTCAGGTTGGGACACTACAGACTCAGCACGACAGGATAGAGTGGCAGAGACAGGAGGCAGGTGACATGGTGACTAGTGCTTTTAGACGCATTCCTGCATTGGAGGCTAGAGACCCAGCACACCATAATGGTGTGAAGGACACCGGTAGTAGTTGCTAGTTTTACATTCAGTCATTTTAGCTATCATGCCTGCTAAGTATTATGGGTTACTCCCAGCTAGCATAGCCGTAAGAATCTGTATTTTCCATTTTTGTAACCAAAACTATCATGTATGTTATCGATATTGTTATGTATAAATGTTGATTTATTTATGTCATTGTTGATCTCACTTCGGTTATATATTTCACTGTGTGATGTGATCTCATTTTATATATTATGCATATGTCATGTCACGATTATGATTGTATGAAATCTAACGTGTATAATATTTTCTTATGATTTTGAAGAAAATGGCTCCAAAGAAAACCACCACCCTTATGACCGATGCAGCTATTAAGCAATTGATAGCCCAAGGCGTAGCTGATGCTTTGGCTGAGTATAAAGCAACCAGAAACAGTGGCAATGGCGATGATAGCCATGATTCGGGAAGTGGCAGAAGGACAGAGTGCGCTACTCGTGAGTGCACCTATAGTGACTTCCTAAAAAGCCAACCCCTTAACTTTAAGGGTACTAAGGGAGTCTTCGGTTTGACTTAGTGGTTCGAGAAAATGGAATTTGTATTCCACATAAGCAACTGCACCGTTGCGTGCCAAATCAAGTTTGCTACTTGCACTTTGCTTGGTAGTGCTCTAACGTGGTGGAATTCCCACGTCAAGACTGTTGGTCATGATGCTGCATATGGAATGACATGGAAAATACTAAAGAAAATGATGACTGGCAGGTACTGCCCAAGAAGTGAAATCAAGAAGTTAGAAATTGAAATCTAGAACCTAAAGGTCAAGGGAACTGATGTTGTGAGCTATACACAACATTTTCAAGAGTTGGCACTGATGTATGGGAGAATGTTTCCTGAAGAATCTAATAAGGTTGAGAAGTATGTCGGCAGACTCCCCGACATGATTCAAGGCAGTGTTATGACATCCAAGCCAAAAAAAATGCAAGATGCAATTGAATTTGCAATTGATCTGATGGATCAGAAGATCCGTACATTTGCTGAGAGACAAGTTAAGAATAAAAGAAAGCTTGATGACAACTCAAGGAACAACCACACTCAACAACAGCCTCACAAAAGGCAAAACGTAGCCATGGCTTACACTGATGGGCCTGGTGAGAAGAGAGAATATAGTGGATCTCTACCTCTGTACACAAAATGAAACTACCATCACAATGGGCAGTGTGCTCCCAAGTGCAACAACTGCAAGAAAGTTAGCCATCTGGCCTGTGATTGTAGAAGTCCAGCTGCTACTGCTAATAACCAGAGAGCCCTCGGGGCGAATCAGAGGGTTGCACTTGCTTTAAGTGTGGAGTTCAGGGGCATTACAAGAAAGATTGCCCTAAGCTGAAAAATAACAACCGTGGAAATCTAGCTGGGAACGGTGGAGCACTAGCAAAGGCTTATGCAGTGGGTAATGTAGGGAAAAACCCGGACTCCAACATCGTTACGGGTACGTTCCTCCTAAACAACTGCTATGCTTCTATCTTATTTGATATTGGTGCCGATAAAAGTTTTGTGTCTACTGCATTTAGTTCCCTAATTGATATCGTTCCATCTACACTAGACCATGATTATGATGTCAAACTAGCCGACGGAAAATTATTGGAGTTAATACTATCATTCGGGGTTGCACTTTAAACTTCTTAAATCATCCATTCAACATCGACTTAATGCCCGTAGAACTTGGTAGTTTTGACGTCATAATTGGCATGGATTGGTTAGCAAAGTATCATATCATAATCGTCTGTGATGAGAAGATCGTTCTTGTTCCCTTTGGGAATGAAATCTTAATTGTTCGTGGTGACGGAAGCAACAACGGATACAAGTCTCGATTAAAATCATCTTGTGCACCAAAACTCAAAAGTATTTGCTGAAAGGATGCCATGTCTTTTTGGCACATGTTACCACAAAGAAGGCCGAAGACAAGTCAGAGGAGAAGCGACTTGAAGACGTACCAATTGTTCAAGACTTTCCCGAAGTATTTCCCGAGGACTTGTCGGGTATTCCACCAACTCGACAAGTGGATTTTCAAATTGATTTGATAACTGGTGCTGCACCTGTAGCACGGGCGCCTTATCGATTAGCTTCGTCTAAGATGAAAGAATTGTCGGATCAACTGTAAGAGCTTTCTGACAAAGGCTTTATAAGACTGATGAGGTGTCATTTTATACATTTTTTTGGGGTCGTTTAACCCCCTAAATCATGCATTTATGCCCAAAATAGGTACTTAATCGTTCCTTTTTAGGTATTTAGCATTTGGAAGGCATTTGGAGGAAATACACGTGACTTGGGCTCATTTAGAGAAGAAATGGACAAGACTACGGACCTACACCAACATCTCTCAAGATTGTGCTCACAACGGTTGGAGACGGCGTCACCAACTCTACACGACGCCGTCACAACCCACTTCATGACGGCGTCACAACCTTTCACGACGGCGTCAGCTCGCATGACCCAGCCTAAGATCTAGAATATTCTCCTTCACGACGGCGTCACAATTAAAACGCAACGCCGTCGCAGCGATTTATCTATATATACAAATCCATTTTAGGAATTTAAGTGTGTAACTTTAGAGCAAAAGAAAGGGACGAACCCTAGTTCATTTAGCAGCTGTTAGGGACGATTTTAGGGACTCAAAACTCTATTGTACTTCCTTCAATTCATGTTTTAATCAAGTAAGACTATCTTAATCATTCAATATGTCTTGTTGTGTGATTCTTATATGTTCTTGCTTTATCTTTAACATGCTTGGCTAAACCTTTTATTGTGTTCATTTATTATTGTATGAAACCTAGAATGTAGATCTTAGTGGTGTTGCTTCTTGTGATGAATATGCATGTTAGGTCTTAGAAAACCAGCTTTTGTCTGTATCTCTGTTGATATGTCTAAGAAAACATGATTATGTAGAAAGGATACCATCGGGTAACAGTCTTCATACTACCTTGCCCCTTAATATGGTTGATCCAATCTTAATATATTTTACATGCATTTAATATACTCTTGGGGGCCGGGTAATAGTCTTCATACTACCTTACTTTGTGTTTTGCCTCAATAGAATATTAAATAGACGGCGAGTTCGTGTAATTCGTTCATGACTTAGGAAATAGTTACATAGATCATCACAAGTGTGACAAAGCAACAACACTAGGAGAAGCAATCTAGGGAGTAATACATGATTAAATGAACACAATCTTTTATTATATTGTTATCACCAGTAGCTTAGTTTATTATTTAGTTTAATAGCTAAAACCAACCAACCTCTCAAATATATGATTTTACCTGCTTTCCTATAAACATAAAAATACAAAAATAATCTTCTCTCAACCCTTAGAATTCTGTTAGACCGTGATCAAGCCTTCCCAACCTATTCCCCTAGAGAACGATAACAACCCCCGAGTCTTGCTTATACTACTACTACAACGGTTAGGTACTCTGCCTAGGGAGTTGTAAAACTTCTTGTAGAAGTCCCTTACGACAACCGCATCAAGTTTTTGGCGCCGGGGAATAGTTAGGTTTTGATCATAGTTTAGCTTAGTTCTACTTGCTTGAATCCTTTCAAGTAAGATTTAATTTCTGCATATTAGCTTTCTCATAGTCTATCTTTTCTTCGTATGTCTGTTCATAATTTCCATTGACTATTCCATTCTTCATCATGGAGAACGTGAATCCACCACCTACCAATAATCATCTTGTCCTACCAGCTGCGTTGCGCGCACGAATTGACCAAGAGCTCCATGAGCTACATGTGATTTCGGCCTTTGTTGACTCTCGCCTAGAGTGTATTGAACAATTTCTTAACAACTTCGCCAATCAACCTAATGAGACCAATATGAATAGCCTCGAGTCTGATGATGAAGTGGTAGATACACCCCTTGTTTCTCCCTTTCCTAATTTAGACAATGACTCGGACGATGGTGAAGTTCTTAATGAGCTAATTGAGTATGAAAACGCGGGGACACTACGTCGAGAAAGAATAATTAATAGTTTTGATGGGGGATAACCTAGCATTCGAATGCATGATAGGCTTTAGGAAGTTTACTAATTATCTCGACCCTTTTTTACCGATGAATATTATCTCGCGTAAAGCCTACAATAAAATAATGGTAAAAGGACTGGAGGGGACGGGAAAGAACCTAGTTGCCATCGTTAAGGATGTTTACGTATTTGTTGAGAGTTTCACCTATATCACGGATTTTGTTGTGTTAGAAGACATAGAGGAGTTTATCATGAGCAACATGGCTGAAGTCTTGATGGGCAGACCCTTTAGAAAAATCACTAAGCTCAAATATGACGTCGCTAAAGGATTAGTTTCATTCACTAAAATCTTTAACACATACACATATAGGATGCCACGTACAATACCTAGGATCAAGAACTTTAATTGGAGTAAGGTCCCACCACTGTTAGAACTTAGCCAAAACCATTTGATGAGCGGACTTAGGCACCCTCATGAAAAGAATAAATTTATGTATAAAAACTGCTTAAACCTAGGTCCCAAATACCAGGTGAATGAAAGTATGAAGGAATGGCTCATTCATGGGAACATGAGCATTCACGAAACAACGTAAGGACATGTGACTTCGAGTCTAGCTACAAGACTCGTAAAATAAAGAAAAGCGCTTTTTGGGAGGCAACCCAATATTTATTTTTCCCGCACACTAGGAGTGTCATGTGTTATATTTTTTTCATTTTATTCTATCATGTTCGAACCCCAATCTCGTAATCATGCTTTGTTTTGTTTTTAACCTTGTCTTAATTTCAATCAAAGGTATTTTGCAAATAATAAGTGTAGGGGAATTTATTTGGTTTTTAGAACCAAAGTTCAAGCATGTTAAATAAATTGTCTAGATTAATTCGCGTCAGTTTTGAGTCATATGAGTAAATTGTCAAATCTCAAGCTTTATGCAGCTATTTGTACAGGAATTAACTTATGGAATCAAGTGCAAGAAATTTTTCATCAAAAACAAAAATTTTGTTTTCACAGAGCGTGGAAACGGCGTCACGATTTACACGCGACGCCGTCACCACGACACCCGTAACGGCATCAGGATATCTGTGATGGCGTCAAATGCCCAGGTCTAGAAAACTTAAAGTTTTTAATTATTTTTGAAAATAAAACTTGCATAACATTTAAAATATGTACTCTTCTGTTATAAACCTGCAAAACCAATGAGTTTGACAATTCTCTCATCCTATCTTTACTGCTTTATCGAGTCAAACCCTAAATTCACATTGTATATTTATATATCGCACATTTTATGCTTGGTATAGTTGTCTTTGTCTTTGATTACAGGTTATATTTGATGAGAAGAAGCTTGGAAGTTCTTAGGAAGTTTGATTGGATGATTCTTGGAGGACGATTTAACCAGTTATTACATGTTTCTTCTCCATTATTGAGCAAACCAGGGGAGTACTATTTTCTTTTACTTGTTTTCTTTTCCCTTTAATTCGTTTTTATGGGTACTTCTATAGAACATTGGGGACACTATTCAACTTAAGGGTAGGGCAAAATAAGCCTTAGAAACTATTCTTTCATTTGCCATTTGCTTTGTCCTTAAAATGATGGGTAATATATCAAAACATAACATAAAAAGGTAATTTTGACCCAAATTTAAATTTTTTTATGACACATACCGATGAAAACCGAGTATTAATAGCGTCTCATGGATAGGAATTTATATTACTAGCACAAAAACCCTCAAATCCCACCCCCAAAATGTGAGGTTCGCCCTTAGATATTATACCTTTAGCTTGTTCGAGTTAAGGAGTGAGCAATCATGTGCGTCTATTCCGTTGTTACGGATGTGTATGCGTGGTTTTGTCGCCTTTTCTAGAACATTGGTATCAGTTACCTTAGGATTATGAGAGTGTACCGGTAGTATATTAAATTCTAGAACTTGTTATTGTGATGCATCCCGAGACCGCATAGTAAGTGTTAGGATTTGCTTGATAAGAGGCATTAGGATTAACCCATGTTTTAAATCTGTAATTGTTATGATGGTCACATCGATCATATAATTATCCCACACCCTTGCCATGCACTCATCTTTAGTGCAGGATACCCCTAGTATAACCCTTCGAGCCTATCCTTTTTCATGGTTCTCGTAATTTTTTGGTTAAGCCAGACTATTAATGAAGAGCATTGTCACCCTTAAACCAATCGTTACACCCAAATCGCCTTAGCCTACCTTGTATGTGTTGATCCCACTTCAATAGATCGAATTCCTTAAGCTTGTTTAAGGTTTAGTTATATTAGATAAATCTAACACAACTATAGTAGAAACTGCGTTTGAATATATTAAAGATTATGCGGAATCTAATCTTTATATTAAGAAGAATTATCAATGAAATAGTAATTCAATGAACATACAATTCAACAAATAAGCTCCAATATTATTAATGATAATAATACGAATACTCTCAAAGTATTAAGGTTACAAAGACCTTGAAGCTATGAATTATACGTCTATCATTAGTTTGATTGAATTATTCGAGCATGTAAAAGCTTAAGTGTAGGGGTATGTGTTATAAACCCCATGTTGTGATGTATTATGTTATTAAAAAAAAGAGATTGATGTAGAGTTGTGTAGAGTTTGTATATCTTCGTCTGAGTCTTGGCTTAGCAACCAAATCCAAAGTGTATTCGTGTATTTAATATTAGCTAACCATTCCACTCACAAATTCACACCAAAGCCCACCTCAAATGTTTATCATAGATCTTTCTACCTTACTTGGATGTATTGCCTTAAAGGAATATTAATTAGACGGCGGGGGGGTTCGTTGGTGATTCGTTCCACAACTTTGGAAATATTTAACATCAGATCTCAGGTGAGACAAAGCAACAACACTGGAAGAAGCATCTAAGAGTAATACTTGATTATATATAAACACCAGTCTTTTATTATATATTATCACCTAGCTGCGTAATTTATATTAGTTTGATAGCTAATAAAAACAAACCAAACCTCTCTCCAATATATGATTTTAACTGCTTTCATAAAATATAAAAAACACAAACAAGAATCTTCTCCTAAACCCTTAGATTTCCTGGTTAGTCCGTGATCAAAGCATCCCCAACCTATTCCTCATAGAGAACGATTAACAACTCCCGAGTCTTGCCTTATACTACAATTAAACGGTTAGGTATCTGCCTAGGGAGTTGTATAACTTCTTGTAGAAGTCCCTTACGAAACCGCAAACGAATATATACAAAGGAGACCTAAAGTAACCTAAGTTTGTTCAAAATAGCCAAACCTAAGTTTTGCAAAATTATGACTGCTAAAAGAATGGAACCCGTGGGGGGGTAATCTCGAGGATCTTTAAGGTGCTTCTCTTCTTCTTCTCTTTATCGACTGCAGGTTGTCCAAATTGTTCTGTGGTATTTGGACTCCGGACGCTCCAAGCACATGACTGGAGTTGAATCTCATACTCAACATTTTCGTTCATATTTCTCGTTACTGTCAAATTCGGTAAACACCAAAGTTGCGATGATTAATGGGATTATGGTGATTATCAGGATAGGGAAGTCACAATTTTACAGGTTATATTATGTGAAGGATTTTAGACACAATCTATTCTCAGTTGGTATTTCTGCGACTAGATCTTGAAGTGCAGCTTTTCAAAAAACACACATGCTTTGTTCGTAATCTGGAAGGTGTTGATTTACTCTCAGGATCTTGAGGAACTAACCTGTATTCTCTATCCATTGGGGATATGATGGTGTCTTCTCCTATATGTCTCTTGTCAAAAGCCACAAAGACTAAGTCATGGTTATGGCATCGTCGTATGTCTCATTTGAATTTTGGTGCTATTAATCACATGGCCAGAAACGGTCTAGTACGTGGTCTTCCCATACTTAAATTTAAAAGGATCATTTGTGCTCTGTACATTGTGCTCATGGCTGGAAAAATAGCAAGAGAAACAATCACATAAGCCTAAATCCTAAACGTACACCATTCAGGGGAAAATACTATTCTTCTGCAATGGAATCTTTGTTGGGCTATGCGTGTTGCAAGTATAAATAGGAAAAATTACATCCTTGTCATTGTGGATGATTACTCTCAGTTTACATGGGTGAAGTTTTTAGCATCAAAGGATGAAGCTCCTGATTTTATAATCAAGTTTTTGAAAATGATACAAGTTAGATTGAATGCAACTATCAGGAACATTCGTAGAGATAATGGAACTGAGTTTGTTAATCAAACCCTGCGAGACTACTATGAACAAGTTGGCATCTCTCATGAAACATCGATTGCGCAAACTTTCAATCAATAATGGTGTTGTTGAAGGCACAAATCATATGCTTGTTGAAGCTATGGCGCGTACAATGTTAATCTTCGACCAAGCTTCCTTTTTACAATTTTTTTTTCTATGGTCAGAGGCAATTGCTACAGCATGTTACACCCAAAACTGATCCATTATACGACGACGCCGTGGAAAAACTCCTTATGAGCTCTTACACGATAGAAAACCCGATTTATCCTACCTTCACGTTTTTGGTGCACTTTGCTACCCAAACAATGATAGTGAGAATTTGGGCAAACTTCAAGCTAAAGCTGATATAGGTATTTTCATAGGATATGCTCCAAAGAAAAAAGCTTACCGTATTACAACAGACGTCTTCTCTTACTACCCGAAAAAAACATTATGAAATACATACATGTCGATTTTGATGAGAATCTGTAACCTAGGTAGATTCAAAGTTTAATATAAAAGTTCTTTTGTGGTATTTATTATTGTTCTTCTTAGCATTATTAATTAGATTCCACATAATCAATAGTGTTTACTCAGTGTTTCAATATTGTTGCTTTAGAATTATCTAAAAGAGCAAACTCTTTGCAAGCTGAAGGTTTAGATCTATTCAGTTAATCGATCCAACAGGAACATTCGTACAGATAATGGAACTGAGTTTGTTAATCAAACTCTGCGAGACTACTATGAACATGTTGGCATCTCTCACGAAACATCGGTTGCGCAAACTCTACAACAAAATGGTGTTGTTGAAAGGCTAAATCATACTCTTGTTAAAGCCGCTCGAACAATGTTAATCTATGCAAAAGCTCCTTTATTTTTATGGGCCGAGGTAGTTGCTACCGCATGTTACACCCAAAACTGATTCGTTATACGACCTCACCATGGAAAAACTCCTTATGAGCTCTTACATGATAGAAAACCTTATTTATCCTACCTTCACATTTTTGGTGCACTTTGCTACCCAAATTAGTGACCCTTCCAAACCCGTTTCTACAAGACTCCAACTACATGAACAAGCCCTGTTCTGCTACTATAATGCCTTCCTAACTTCAATTGAACCTAAGACGTACAAATATGCACTAACTCAGTCATGCTGGATTGAGGCAATGCAAGAAGAGATACATGAATTCGGACGTCTTAAAGTCTGGGAACTAGTTCCTTGTCTAGATAAAGTGATTGTTATCACCTTAAAATAGATATATAAGGTCAAATTAGATGAATTGGGGGTTATATTGAAAAACAAGGCAAGATTGGTAGCTCGTAGATACCATCAAGAAGAGGGAATTGATTTCGAAGAATCCTTTGCTCTCGGGGCTAGACTAGAAGCTGTTCAGATATTTCTCGTGTTTACTACTCATATGAATAGGATCGTCTACCAGATGGATGTAAAAACGACATTTTTAAATGGTATTTTACGTAAAGAAGTCTACTTTAGCCAACCGGATGGATTTGTGGATCCAGACAATCTTAATCATGTGTACAGACTGAAGAAAGCTCTATATGGGTTGAAACTGGCTCCACGTGCGTGGTATGATCTATTGTCATCATTTCTGCTATCCCAAAGATTTTCGAAAGGTACGGTTGATCCCACATTGTTCATCAGCAGAAAAGGCAAAGATATCCTCCTGCTACAAATCTATGTTGACGATATAACTTTTGCTTCTACTACTACTGAACTATGTGATAACTTTTCTAAGATAATGTGTTCCAAATTCAAGATGTCAATGATGGGCAAAATATTATTTTTTCTAGGACTACAGATTTCACAGAGTCCTAGAGGCATCTTTTTAAACCAATCAAAATATGCTCTAAAATCACTTAAGAAATACGGAATTGAATCTTGTAACCCAGTGGATACTCCAATGGTGGAGAAATCCAAACTGGATGAGGATACACAAGGGAAAGCCGTTGATCCTACACATTATCGTGGCATGGTTGGCACGCTTATGTATCTAACATCCAGTAGACCAGACCTGGTATATGCTGTCTGTATGTGTGCTCGGTATCAGGCTCATCCTACCAAAAAGTTCCTACATGCTGTAAAAAGAATCTTTCGATATCTAAGAGGAACCGTCAATCAGGGACTATGGTACTCGAAGGATTCTGCTATTGCTCTAACAGCTTTTGCAGATGCTGATCAGGCAGGTTGTCAAGATACAAGACGCAGTACATCTAGAAGTATGCAATTGTTGGGAGACAGACTTGTTAGCTGGTCATTAAAAAGGCAGAAAAGCGCTGTAATATCCAGTACGAAAGCTAAATATATTGCCTTATCCGGCTGTTGTGCTCAAGTCCTTTGGATGAGATCACAACTTACCGACTATGGCCTTGGATTTAATAAAATTCCAATGTACTGTGATAACAAAAGCGCTATTGCTTTATGCTGCAACAATGTTTAACATTCTCGATCAAAGCATATCGACATCAGATATCACTTTATAAAAGAGCAAGTGGAGAATGGAGTCGTTGAGCTTTACTTTGTTAGAACGGAATACCAGTTGGCGGACATCTTCACCAAGGCTCTATGTCGAGAAAGAATTGAATTCCTTATCGACAAGCTGGGGATGAGAAGTTTTACTCCTGAGACTCTGAAAGAACTAGCAGATGAAGCCGAAGAATAGTGGTGGTGCCTATTCTTATATCCTATGTATAATATGTATATATAAAATCACAAAAACACAAAAAGATTTTTCACTTCTTATAAAATTTTATAAAAACAAAATACAAAATTAAAAGAAATCAGAAAAAGACAAAAATATATTTTCATGTCATGATTTCTAGCATCGATAATATTTACGGCTTCAGAAATGTCATTTAACAATGGCACAAAGCTGTAAATAAAGTTCGAATAGAAAGCATGACATATGGCTTGCTATTATTTCCGATCGCAACCCGCTCATCATCTTAAAGGCAAGTATTTTAAAAAGAAAACTTGACCTCTCAACGGGAATTTATTCTCGGGCATGGTCTACTTTATGACCATGCAAAGGCTTGTGTTTACTTTGCAATACAACCCGTGCCTTTTTATCCATAAGTGTACCTATCAGTGCGCTTATGTGTTAAAATAAGAGAAATCTTATTTTTCATGGTGTTGATTTTTTCAAAAATAAAATAATCATCTCAGTAATTCATCAGAAAATGATTTTTCAAGGCATTTGACCACTAAAAGAACGACTACAACTATTTAAATAGAAAACGGGTCATTATTTGAGGGGGAGAGAATGTCAAATAATTTCTTCTTCATAAAATCAGTTTGTGATAATGGAAAAAGGTTTTAAACAATGTCGGGTTAACAATTAAAGGGGAGTTAATTAAGTTTAGCTTACTTATGCCTTAAATGTTATGTGTTTATGCCTTTAGAGAGAAAATAGCAATAATAAGTAGCTAAGCATCATAGTGTAAACTCTAGGGACTAATTGTGCCATTGTGAAACTATAGAATGCCTTAGTAATCTTATTAAGAAAATTAGAAATGATTTAATAGTTCAGGGGGCATTTGTGCCAAACTCACAAAGTTTCAATACAAACACCCCCTTTCCCTCTTTCTCGTCACTGTTAACACACACACACACTTAAAAAAATTTCTTTCCCTCTACACCATATCAATTCGTCACCCTCAAGATCACACGAACCAAACTATTTCAAGACTAGAGGTAAACTACAAACATGTTCCTTATCATCTAAACATCTTATCTACAAAAAGAATTAGGTTGTAACTGGATTGTTTGCTCGAAATCCTTAGAATTTGGCCTAGGGTTTGCGAAAATTAAAAGGTGACCAATTCCAAAATTGATTGAGGGGGTTTGATGCTTGAGGTGTCTAGTTTACTCGGTTATAACAGTTTGTCATGGGTAGAACATTCAATGGGGTTTTGAATGATTCTTGTGTGCGAATTTTAGGGATTTAGATAAAGACTTGATAAATGTGATGGGTTTGTGTTTATTTTGTGTTAATATCCTTTCTTGTTTGCATTTGAGTAAGAAAATCCAATGCTTGTATGTAAAGTTTGTGTGTTTGATTCTAAAGAATGACATTTCACTTGTTCTTTGCTCAAAAATGAAATTTTTGTAGATAATTCATGTTATAATTTCTAGGATATACTCATGTGTGCTTTATTAATGTGATTGTGTTGTATAAGTGCCATAAACTTAGGATTTGTATAAATCAAAATTTTTAGACGGATGTTTATACACAACCTCTAAACGGTTGTTTATACATGCCTCCAGACGGCTGTTTATACATGCTTCTAGACATCTTTTTATACACAACCTCTAGACGGTGATTTATACAAGAGCCTATAGACGGCGATTTATACATTCACAATAGACGGCGATTTACACATTGAAAAATATATGGCGATTTATACATTGGACAATAGACGACGATTTATACATTGAAAAATAGATGGCGATTTATACATTGGACAATAGACGGCGATTTATACATTAGACAATGGACGGCAATTTATACATTGGACAATAGACGGCGATTTATACATAAACCTATAGAAGGCGATTTATACTTAAGAGTATAGACGGCGATTTATACATGGATGATTAAAATTGATTTTTTTCTTAATGTTTTAACTTGATAACTCATCTTAGGGTAAATCTTACTTATGTATCTTGTGAATTGCTGAATTAACTATGTTTGACCTATAGTTAGTTTGTTGACCATTAAGTTAACTTTCTGACTAATGTCTTTCGTCCCACACTTTGTCTAAATGCCGAATAATGTGTTAAATTTGTCCTGCTAATGTCTGAATATTTCTTGTCTAAGTTGAGCCACATAAATCAAAATAGGTCATTCAGTAATATATATGAATTTGGTTGTGTATGAACTGCATTGGTCTATTCTTAGCAGAAACA
Source organism: Tanacetum coccineum (assembly GCA_026074375.1). Lineage (NCBI taxonomy): Eukaryota > Viridiplantae > Streptophyta > Magnoliopsida > Asterales > Asteraceae > Tanacetum > Tanacetum coccineum. The sequence continues at coordinate 26,270 of BQNB010007225.1, read as the reverse complement.
TGAATACAGTTGCTACTCAACAAGCTGCACTCGACAATTCTTTGGTCGCTCCTGAGAAGAGACTAAAGATTGAAAAATGCAATGCAAGAATTGCATTCAGCAAACCACAAAAAGAAGAAACATATCAAGTCACCTTGGAAGCTCTCAAGCTATCTCCTTGCTATCCCGCATTTGTGATCACTGCTGAAGTCCCAGAAATCTACATGCATCAATTTTAGACTACTATCAAGAAGATCAGAAATTCAGGTGCATACAACTTCAAGCTGGAAAAGAAGAAGTTTCGAGTTGATATGGAAGTCTTTCGTGAAATTCTTCAAATATGTCCCAGAATTCTCAACCAAGACTTTATTGCACCACCTTTAGAAGAAGAATTGGTTACATTCATTCAGGAACTTGGCTATTCTGGCAAGTGTAATATGTTATCTTTAATTCATACTTATCAAATGCACCAGCCTTGGAGAACATTTGCTGCAATCATCAATTGGTGCATTTCTGGGAAAACAACAGGACTTGATAGACTCAAGGAATCACGAGCTCAAATCTTGTGGGGTATGTATAATAAGAAGAATGTTGACTATGTTGCTCTGCTCTAGGAAGACTTCATGTATCAAGCTGACAACAAAGAAATAAGTTTAACAAGGAAAGAGCACATGCCCTACCCAAGATTCACCAAAGTTATCATCAACCACTTCATTTCTAAGGATAAGACAATCTCTATGAGGAATATGATCAAACTTCATACAATTCGTGATGACTCACTACTGGGTACATTGAAATTTGTCTCTAAGACACAAGATTATTAGCAGTATGGAGACCTGATTCCTAATGACATGATAAATCAAGATATCAAAGATTCTAACGCTTACAAGACTTACTATGACTTTGCTACTGAAAAAGTTTGTTGAAAATCGTTTAGCTCATCTAGGATATATAAACATTGATTAATATAAAGCACATCGAAATAACAATAAGAACATCAATGTTATGAACAAGGTTTTTCTATTCATACGATTTCCATATTGCCCCAACTATAACTTGGGGATACACCAACTACTATGGTGTACTAACTAACTAACTAACTAACTATGGTGTACACACACACACCTTTACTATTCGACTCTCATCAGTCGATGTTTCTATGGATTTAAAACCTATGAGTCTATGTCTCTTTATATAATAGAGACCATAAGACGTTACAAAGGAATTCTAATAAAACACATTAATGACATTAATTATCATTAATATGATGAGATTGAGCACATTAATGACATTAATTAGTATTTATCATTAATATGATGAGATTGACCAATCACTTTTGTAACATATCATCACACGTTTAAGTTACATCTTGTAACTTCCCAATCATTAATTTGTAGTCAAACTCCATCTTTTGTAGAATTCCAATTTGTCGATTAAGTCCTTCTTGTTTCATTCTTTTGTTCTTTTGTCTCATCAAATCTATAATTCCCAACAATCTTCCCCTATTTGATGATGACAAAACCTAATAAGCACGAACTTCCTTTGAAGTTAATATATGAATGAAACGAAACCTCTTCCCCTGAAAGTATGCTATCCATCTCTTGAATCTCGAACTCAGTAGGCTCTATGTAGTGATATGATGAATGAACAACAGACGTATCAAAGTATTTGTGAAGAAGTAGAATCTTCCAAACTTGTGTCTTATATCTTGTACAATCCACGACGTTGAACTCATACTCTTAATGTATAAGCAGACCGCAATCTCTTGACAAAATCCTCATTTTCTATAATGAGACACTGAGCACAATAACGTAACTCTTTTAAGTGATAGCGAATGTGAGCATTGAGCACCTTAAGAAAAATCACACATTCCTAGATTTTGAGTTATTCATATTATAAAAAAAAACCAAGTTACCTCTGCTAAAAGGTATGACAAGAATACGCATCTGTGAAACTCAACTACAACATCAAATAAGCGATAATCAACTGTCTTCGTAATCACATCTTCAAATAATCTTCAAAATATACGAGCCATAAATCAATAAGAATAAACTGTTGTGAATAACAGTTCCATCCGAGATCCAAAACCATCATCATAAATCAATTATACCAAGAAACCCTTGAATAATAACAATACTAGAAGATCGTATTGCATACCAAAAAGGTAGAGAGGACGATCATAAAGATTGTTATAGAAATTTAACTCCAAAACCCCATAAAACTTTTACCATAAATCGGTTTCTTGAAAATTAGGGTTTTAGGGTTTCTTCAAAAACCTTGTAATCCATGAGCGACTGAGAGCCCCAGGCCTCTGTACCACAATGTTGAAAAATCCGTTTAGCTCATCTAGGATATAATAACATTGATTAATATAAAGCACAGCGGAATAACAATAAGAACATCAATGTTATGAACAAGGTTTTTCTATTCATACGATTTCCATATTACCCCAACTATAACTTGGGGCTACACCAACTACTATGGTGTACTAACTAACTAACTAACTAACTATGGTGTACACACACACACCTTTACTATTCGACTCTCATCAGTCGATGTTTCTATGGATCTAAAACCTATGAGTCTATGTCTCTTTATATAATAGAGTCCATAAGACGTTACAAAGGAATTCTAATAAAACACATTAATGACATTAATTATCATTAATATGATGAGATTGAGCACATTAATGACATTAATTAGTATTTATCATTAATATGATGAGATTGACCAATCACTTTTGTAACATATCATCACACGTTTAAGTTACATCTTGTAACTTCCCAATCATTAATTTGTTGTCAAACTCCATCTTTTGTAGAATTCCAATTTGTTGATTAAGTCCTTCTTGTTTCATTCTTTTGTTCTTTTGTCTCATCAAATCTATAATTCCCAACAAAGTTCCTCTTATGAAAGCAAGGAAGTATAAGAAAGTTGCCTCACCCTCAAGAAAATTGTCTCTTGTCAAAGAAATATAACCTGTCAAAAAGGCTAAAAGAGTTAAGAGACCTGCCAAGAAGTCTACTACTGCGCCAACAACAGGTGTTGTCATCAGAGATACTCTTGGTGTGTCTGTATCGAAAAAGAAAGCACCTGCTATGGCTGATAGAAGTAAAGGTATAGAAATACTTTCTGATGTAGCTTTATCAGAAGCAGCTCAACTTAAGGAGGCTACAAAAAGAAGCAAGAAATACTTTCATATCTCTCAAGCAAGTGGCTTAGGTGATGGAACTGATTTTGAATCAGGGGTTCCTGATGAGCAACAACGCAAGACATCTGGTATATATAAAGGAACTAGTACTAAACCAGGGGACCCGATGTACCTAAATATTAATCTAAAAGTGATGATGAATCATGAGGAGACAGTGAAGATGACAATGATGGTGACAGTAAAGATGATAATGATGATGACAGTAAAGGTGATGATGATAAGGTTGACACTGATAATGATGGTAATTCTGATGCTAATGATAATGAAAGGGCTGATTTAGATGATGATGATGAGAATCCTTCTTTTACACTAAAAGATTATGACGAAGAAGAACATGATGAAGAGTATGAATCTAATGATGATAATGAAAATGTGTTTGAAGAAGAGGATGATGATCTGTATAAGGATGTGGACGTGAGATCGTTAGTAGCAAAACATGAAAAGGAAAGGAAAGGTGATGAAGAGATGATTGATACTGATCATAATGTTTCTTAAGAAAAGTCATATAAGCAAGTCGTCGAAGATGCACATGTGACACTCACTTCTTCACAGAAGACTAAAAGTTCAAAACAAAGCTCTTCTATTTCACCCGACTTCGCGAGTAAATTTCTCATTTTGGATAACATTTCACCAGTGGTTGATGAAGTTGCCTCTATGATGAATGTCAAGAATCGTTAGGAAGAATCAAGCACTCAAGCACCCTCTGTTTTCACTGTATCCGAGACGGCTATCTCGAAAACTTCTACTGCACATGCTACAACCATTCCTCCAAATATATCAATGATCACTCCTCTTCCACAACTGACGACACCATCTCCTGCACCAACAACCGTTCCAACTACAACCTCAATTCCTGCACTTCCTAATTTTTCTTCCCTGTTTAGATTAGATCAAAGAGTCTCTACCTTGGAAACGGAGCTGTCTCAACTCCAACAAGCTGACCATTCTGCACAACTCCTTAAATCTGTCAAATCTCAACTTCCAACATTAGTGGATGACCTTCTGAGTACAAGAATTGGATATGCTACTAGAACAGCTCTCTAGTCATACACTAAGGAATTTGAAAAGGAAGCTCAAGAAGAGAGGAAGTTATACATTGATATTGTTAAGAAATCAATAAAAGACATTATAAAGGATGAAGTTAAAAGTCTACTACCTCAGATTCTACCTAAGGAAGTATCAGACTTTGCCACTCATGTGATCTAAAGTACTATCAATGAATCACTTGAGAATGTTATCTTGGCTAAATCTTCTTCTCAACCTAAGTCTACATATGAGGCAGCAACGTCACTTACAGAGTTTGAATTAAAGAAGATTCTTCTTGATAAGTTAGAGAAAAGTAAATCGTATCAATCTGCTCTAGAACACAGAGAACTCTATGATAGACTGGTCAAATCTTACAATCTTGACAAAGATCTCTTCTCGTCATATGGAAATGTATATTCTTTAAAGAGAGATCATGATGATAAAGATAAAGATGAAGACGCTTCTGCTAGATCAGACCGAGGGTTGAAGAAACAAAAGACGAGCAAGGACACTGAACCACCAAAAGGCTCAAAATCAAAAGAATCTACATCAAGTTTATCTAAAGGCACCAAGTCTAAGCCGAAATCATCTGGCAAGTCTGTGCAAGCAGATAAACTAGTGTTTGAGACTGCAGATACCAAAATGTCACAAGATCAAGGAGGTGACACTGAGGATCAGCCCAATGTCGAGGAAACTCCAATGGATGATTGGTTCAAGAAACCAAACAAACCTCCGACTCCTGATCGTGCTTCGAATAATGGAAAGTCTATTGACTCTAGACCGCCTCAGAAATGGATCAATGATGAGGTGTCATTTATACACTTTTTTGAGGTCGTTTAACCTCCTAAATCATGTGTTTATGCCCAAAATAGGTACTTAATCATTCCTTTTCAGGTATTTTGCATTTAGAAGGCATTTGGAGGAAATACACATGACTTGGGCTCATTTGGAGAAGAAACGGACAAGACTACGGACCTACACCAACATGGCTCAAGAATTTCTCTACAGTGGCTGGAGATGGCGTCACAAATACAACGTGACGCAGTCACAACGATGATCAAGACGGTGTTACGAGATTCCAAGACGGCGTTAGAGCACACGACCCAACCCATTATCTAGAATATTCTCTTTCATGACCGCGTCACGATTAAAATATGACGCCATCACAGCCATTTTCCTATATATACAAACCTGAATTTAGGGTTTTAAGTGTGTAACATTAGAATAAAAAGAGGGTACGAACCCTAGTTCATTTAGCAGCTATTAGGGACGAATTTAGGGCCTAAAAACCTTATTGTACTTCTTCCAACTCGTGTTTAAATCAAGTAAGGTTTATTTAATCATTCAATATGTCTATGTGTTGTTTGATACATCTATGTTCTTACTTTATTAACATGCTAGGCTAAGCCTCCTATTGTATTTATTTATGATTGTATGAAACCTAGAATGTAGATCTTAGTGGTGTTGCTTCTTGTGATGGATGTGCATGTTAGGCCTTAGAAAACTATATTTTATCTGTATCGCTATTGATATGTCTAGGGAACATGATTGTGTTGAAAGGATACCATCGGGTAACAGTCTTCATACTACCTTGCCCCCTAATATGGTTGATCCACTTTTAATATATTTCATATGCACTTAGTGTACCCTTAGGGGCCTTGTAATAGTCTTCATACTACATTGCTTGTGCGTTGCTCTAACGGAATACTAAGTAGACGGCGAGTTCGTGTAATTCGTTCATGACTTAGGAAATAATTACACAGATCATCACAAGTGTGACAAGGCAACAACACTAGGAGAAGCAATCTAAGGAGTAATACATGATTAAATAAACACAATCTTTTATCTTATTGTTATCACCACTAGTTTAGATTATATTTAGTTTATTAGCTAAAACCAAACCAACCTCTCCAATATATGATTTACTTGCTTTCCATAAAATACAAAAACACAAAAAGAATCTTCCCTCAACCTTTAGAATTCTGTTAGACCGTGATCAAGCCTTCCCAACCTATTCCTCGAGTGAACGATAACAACCCCCTGAGTCTTGCCTATACTACTACTACAACGATTATGTGCTCTGCCTAGGGAGTTGTAAAACTTCTTGTTGTAGTCTAACGACGACCGCATCAAGTTTTTGGTGCCGCCGCCTGGGGAATAGTTAGGTTTGATCATAGTTTATCTTAGTTCTACTTGCTTGAATCCTTTCAAGTAAGATTTAAGTCCGCTTATTAGCTTTCTTGTAGTCTATCTTTTTCTTTATGCCCTTTGTTCGTAACATTTGTAAATTTGTAAATTATAATGAATAGGTATGGTTATTCTAGCGTAGGTAGGTTTGATGTATTCTTCCATGATCAACTCTTAGTGTTCCAAGAACATCAAGATGAATCTCTTTATGATTCGTGGACTCGTTTCAAAGACATAATCTGAAAAGTCTCAAATCATGGCCTTAGTATATGGACCCTAATTTAAATCTTTCTTAAAAATCTCGACTCGTTATCCCACCATATCATCAATTTGCCAGCAGAAGGAGATCTTAGGAACTTTAGGTTTAAGAGCATGGTAGCATAGATGATTGTTGCCCAATATGATAAAAAATGTAGTAACCTAACAAGCACTATTTTTGATGAAACAATAGCAAATCCAAATGCTCAAATAGTTGGGGAAGATATGGATAGGGTACTGGTACCTAGGTGCATGGTATGGTTAGATTATGATGAGTATGTAGATAGCATAAGTACGATGGATAATGAGGTAGGAGTTACAAGCCTTGAGAGTACCACACAAACACTACCGTTATTTGAGGAATACATACCACCCGTGACTTACCCGAAAGAAGTAGAAAATACTTTAAGAACCCCGATAGAGGTAGAACCTTTGAACGAAACAAAAATAGAGGAAGTAGGCTTGAATTGTAATCATAACACTCCTTTTAGTTCTAGGAAAGTTCCTAGTTTTGATGGACCGGAGCCTCAACCTGTACTCAATAGTCCATCCTTAGATGTAAGTCTAGAAGACATAATAGGCCCCAAACCACCCATCAAACCACATAGTTTGGATAGTTCTAGGATGAAGGTAGTAGATTATTTAACAACTCAAACACCGCTGTGATTATATCTAGGATTAACAATAACATTGAACATAAAATATGTATAGCGAAAATAACATAAGAACAATGATATTATAACAAGGTTTCTTCATTATCATACATTCCAAGCCCCAATTATATTTGATCAGAATATAACAGTTACAACTAATCTATAACAAGATCAAGTTACCTTGACCTTGAGGCTACACCACCACTATAGACGTCTACATCTCTAACTCTTGAGATACACACACACGTTTTTCTATGTATATATAAAACTATATGTCTATGATCTTTTTATATAGAGAGTTCATGACTTACAAAGGAAGTTAATATAAAGATATAAACAAGAAAATCTTTTAAACATTAAGAAATATCTTTTGTTATCTTTATCTTCTTAAGGAGATCTTTCAAAATCTTCATCTTTTGATATCTCTGACCAAATCTTCCTTAATTCTCCACCAGCTTGTAGAATTCTTTAATGAGGATTTTGATCCTTTTGTTTTATTCTTTTATTTATTTTGTCTCATCAAATCAAAAATCTCAACAAGCGCCTTCATCTCAAGTTGCAAATTCCCATCCTAAGTGTATGTATAGTTATTATAACCCAGGTATAGATAACCCTAAGAGACATTATGGATTTAAACCGGGTTTATTAGGAAAATGTATCCCTAGGTGTTGATATTTCAAATTGGAAGATGTTTGATGATGATTGGAGATTAGAATCTAAGGAAGTTTCTTCTCTCGGAGAAGAATTTAGTTTATTTGATAGGCCAAATAAAGTAGAGAGAGGTAGAATTCTAGAAGCACATCGTTTAGAGTCTATTCTTCAACAACAAATTTCTCAACGTATGGCTCCTTCTCATCATGATGGTATGTACCGTTACTATCACCCGCACTTGACCTTAAGTGTAGGGGAGACCCACCTTTTACACGTCAAATAAGCATAGAGTCAGGCTCGTGACTCGAACAAAAATAAACGCTTCTTGGGAGGCAACCCAATATTTACTTTTCCCATAAATTAGAAGTGTCATGTGTGTTTTAATTCTTCAGTTTGTTTTATTATGTTTAAACTATCTTGTAATTATGCTTTGTTTGTATTTAACCTCTTCTTAATTTCAATCAAAGGAATTTTGCAACAATAAGTGTAGGGGAAGTTATCCGGCTTTTGAGCCAAACTCAAACATGTTAAATGAATTGTTTAGGTTAATTCACGTCAGTTTCGAGTCATATGATTGAATTGTTAAATCTCAGGTTTTATGCAACCATTTGTACATGAATTAACTTAAGGAATCAAGTGCAGGAAATTTTTCATCAAAAACAAAGATTTCGTTTTCACAGACTGTGGAGACGGCGTCACAATTAACATGCGACGCCGTTACCACAACACCTGTGATGGGGTCACAAAAACCCTGACGACGTCAAACGCCCAGGATCAGAAAACTTAAAGTGTTTTTTTGAAAATATAACTTGCATAACATTTAATATATGTATTCTTCTGTTATAAACCTGCAAAAACCTAATGAGTTTAACAATACTCTCATCCTATCTTTACTGCTTTATCGAGTCGAACCCTAAATTCATATTGTATATTTGTATATCGTACATTTTATGCTTGGTATAGTTGTCTTTGTCTTTGATTACAGGTTATATTTGATGAGAAGAAGCTTGGAAGTTCTTAGGAATTTTCATTGGATGATTCTCGGAGGACGATTTAATTGGTTATCGCATGTTTCTTCTCCATTATTGAGTAAACCAGGGGAGTACTAGTTTCTTTTCCCTTTATTCGTTTCAATGGGTACTTTTATAGAACATTGGGGACAATGTTCAACTTAAGTGTGAGGGAAATAAGCCTTAGAAACTATTCTTTCATTTGCCATTTGCTTTGTCCTTAAAATGATGGGTAATATATCGAAACATAACATAAAAGGTGATTTTTACCCAAATTAAATTTTTTTATAACACATACTAACGAAAACTGAGTATTAATAGCGTCTCATGGATAGGAATTTTAATGACTAGCACAATAACCCTCAGAATTCCACCCCAAAAATGTGAGGTTCGCCCTTAGATCTTTAGGAATTCGGGTACCCATCGTTGGTAACCCAAGATGATTTTATCTTTACTCGGTTCGAGTTAAGGTTGATCTGCTGGCATGCATGTTTATTTCGTCATTACGGTCATGTATGCATTGCCTTGTCGCCTTTTCTGGAATGTCTGGTGTTAGTAAAATTCATATGAGTGTACCGGTAACATATTAAATTCTAGAACTTGTTATTGTGATGCATTCCGAGACCGCATAGTAAGTATTAGGATTTGCTTGATAAGAGGATTAGGATTAACCCATGTTTTAAACCTGTAATTGTTATGATGGTCACATCGATCATATAACTATCCCACACCCTTGCCATGCACTCATTATTAGTGCAGGATACCCCTAGTACAACCCTCCGAGCCTATCCTTTTTCACGGTTCTTGTAATTTTCTGGTGGATTCCGGATCATTAATGAAGAACATTATCACCCTTAAACCAATCGTTACACCCAAAAAGCCTTATCCCCCCTTATATGTACTCTCTTTTAGTACATTATTGTGTTTTAACCTAAGTTAATTATTGAGTACACGGTTGTTAAGTCCTTATCCTTGTAAATACTGTTTTGGGATGATTAAGATTCATGGTAGTATTTATTTTGCGGAAGAATGGGGAAGAAAGTTAAGTCAATACCCCCATATGTTTGTCAAATGATATCCATGTTATTTTGATCCACCTCAAATCGGGTCATTAGATAGATTGTAAATATCGAGCATGAAAAGCTCAAGTGTAAGGGTACGTATTATAAACCCCATGTGATGTACTATGTTATTAAAAAAATGAGAAAAGAAAAAGAAAGAGATTGATTGTGTAGAGTTTGTATATCTTCGTTCGAGTCTTATCTTAGCAACCAAACCGGCATGTATTCATGTAAATAATTAGCTAACCCTTTCACTCAAAATTCACCTAAAGCCACCTAAATGTATCTCATCCATTTCCGTTTCCATTAAATGTTATCTTACACCCACACCCCACAACCCTTTAAAAGACCTCTTAGATAGTAATGAATAATGCTTGCACCTAGCGGTGGAAGTTTGATCCTTTACCAAGCCTATGGTAATTTATATGCTATGACAGGTAATGAGTGTTGATTTTCCGTTTCCCCTTTATGTTATAATTTATTATACACCCGAGTGGAAGAGAGAATCTCAAACACTTATGTGAGGTGCAAGTGTATACTTTTCGTGCTTTTAATTACGAGGTCTAGAAGGTTGTGTTGTAAAATACTTTTAAAGAGTAGGTAAATTGACCTCTCATATTGTTACTGTCTAGATAGAAAAGCCCATTTGCTTGAGGACAAGCAAATCCTAAGAGTAGGGGTATTTGATGAGGTGTCATTTTATACACTTTTTTGGGGTCGTTTAACCCCTTAAATCGTGTTTTTATGCCCAAAATAGGTACTTAATCATTCTTTTTTTAGGTACTTTGCATTTGGAAGGCATTTAGAAGAAATACACGTGACTTGGGCTCATTTGGAGAAGAAACGAACAAGACTACGAACCTACACCAACATGGCTCAAGAATTTCTCTATAGTGGCTGGAGATGGCGTCACAAATACAACGTAACGCCGTCACAATGATGATCAAGACCGTGTCACGAGATTCTAAGATGGCGTTAGAGCATACGACCCAACCCATTATCTAGAATATTCTCTTTCATGACAGCGTCACAATTAAAACGTGAAGCCATCACAACGATTTTCCTATATATACAAACCCGAATTTAGGGTTTTGAGTTTGTAACTTTAGAATAAAAAGAGGGTACGAACCCTAGTTCGTTTAGCAGCTGTTAGGGACGAATTTAGGGCCCAAAAACCTTATTGTACTTCCTCTAACTCATGTTTTAATCAAGTAAGGTTTATTTAATCATTCAATATGTCTATGTGTTGGTTGATTCATCTATGTTCTTGCTTTATTAACATGCTAGGCTAAGCCTCCTATTGTGTTTATTTATGATTGTATGAAACCTAGAATATAGATATTAGTGGTGTTGCTTCTTGTGATGGATGTGCATGCTAGTCCTTAGAAAACCAGCTTTTGTCTGTATTGCTGTTGATATGTCTAGGGAAACATGATTGTGTAGAAAGGATACCATTGGGTAACAGTCTTCATACTACCTTGCCCCCTAATATGGTTGATCCACTTTTAATATATTTCACATGCACTTAGTGTACCCTTAGGGGCCTTGTAATAGTCTTCATACTACCTTGCTTGTGCGTTGCTCTAACGGAATGCTAAGTAGACGGCGGGTTCGTGTAATTCGTTCATGACTTAGGAAATAATTACACAGATCATCAAAAGTGTAACAAGGCAACAACACTAGGATAAGCAATCTAGAGAGTAATACATGATTAAATAAACACAGTCTTTTATCTTATTGTTATCACCACTAGTTTAGATTATATTTAGTTTATTAGCTAAAACCAAACCAACCTCTCCAATATATGATTTACTTGCTTTCCATAAAATACAAAAACATAAAAAAGAATCTTCCCTCAACCTTTAGAATTCTGTTAGACCATGATCAAGCCTTCCTAACCTATTCCTCGAGTAAACAATAACAACCCCCTCGAGTCTTGCCTATACTACTACTACAACAATTAGGTGCTCTGCCTAGGGAGTTATAAAACTTATTGTTGAAGTCTACCGACGACCGCATCAATCAGTAACATTGCCAAAGAAAGACAACCTCCTCGCACGTTCAATGAGCTGATGAGCACTCCTATTGACTTCTCAGCATATGTTATGCACAATCTGACATAAGAGATTCTGGTAGGACCTTCTTTCAACCTTCTTAAAGGCACTTGTAAAAGCTTTGTGGAACTTGAATATCACTTTGAAGAGTGTTATAAAGTTGTAGCTGATCAACTTGATTGGAACAACCCTGAAGACCATGAATATCCATTTGATCTTAGCAAGCCACTACCGTTGATTGAAGCTCAAGGTCGTCAAGTAGTAACTGCTGACTACTTCTTCAACAACGACCTTAAATATCTGAAAGGTGGAAGTTCTAGCAGGAAGTACACAACTTCTACAAAAAAAACCAAGGCTGCTAAGTATGATAATATTAAAGGCATCGAAGACATGGTTCCGACGTTATGGAGTCCAGTGAAGGTAGCTTATGACAAATTTGCTATGTGGGGTATCTCACACTAGGGTCCTAAACGACAAAAGTTCTATGGCTACGCAAGAAACAGGGAGTCCAAGCATGATGTGTTCTCTAGGAAAAGAATCATTGCAATAACCCATGTTAAAGTGATGAAGTGGTATGGTTATGGCTATTTAGAGGAGATTATCTTTTTAAAAGAAGATCAAACGTTAAACAAGTTCAAGGAAGGTGACTTCCCAAGACTTAATCTGCGTGATATTAAAGATTTGCTGCTTCTCTTGGTGCAAAAGAAACTCTCCAATTTAGAGAAAGATGCCATCTTCGACCTGAATGTTTCATTGAGGATGTTCACCAGACGCATTGTTATTCTTAAGCGGGTGGAAGACCTTCAACTAGGAGTCGAAAGCTACCAGAAGAAACTTAATATCACCAAGCCTAAGACTTTCAGATCTGACATTTCCAAAATGACACCATACACTGCATACAAAACCCCTCAAGGAATCATCTATCAGGATAAGCTCAAGAGAACCAGGTTGATGCGCTCAGATGAACCCTATAAGTTTTGTGACGGCACACTCTCATCTGTTCGAAGGGTTCTTCATGATATTGCTTCTAGCTTGGAGATGGATTACTTGCCAATGAGAAGATGGAGTAATTTAGACAGCAAAAGGTCTTGCATCATGATCAAGAGGATCGATCATCAGCTGTTTGAGAGGAGATTGATGAGGAAATTAGAGAAGTTTGTTGGAGGGAGAGAATACAGAAATGACTTCAGGCTGCTTAAACGGATGATATGACTTTGTTATATTCTGTCCTTTTCCATATCAGGTATATTTCTCGTATAATACAAATTTGTAAATATGTACATATGTAGTGTAAGACTAGAATTAGGCATATATATAGTATTTGAGTGCGAATTTTTAAGAATTTCTTAGTAAATTCAAAAAAAAATTAAATTAACTTACTCAAATACCATATTATTCCCTCATAAATTGAGGGGGAGCATTAAAATTTTCCGATAATTGGTTTGTTAATAATTGGACAATTTCTTTCGCCGACAGCATTAATATTTGAATCTATTGATATCCAAAATATCAAAATATTTGACATTTTTGAAAAGGGGAGAAAATGTGATTAAAATATATGACTAAAGATGTGCAAGCTTCTCCCTTTATGTGCTAAACGTTTTTGAATCTCGATGCACATGTTGAGGGGAAGCATTACAAATAGTTTTACGGCTGTGAATGATTCCAAAAGACCGACCATGTATTTAATTATTTGGAGTTATAAGGTGGTTAGGTATAGGTATTCATTCCCATGATCCAGCCAGAACCGAAGGGATCTACCCAGGGACAATCTACTAGATAGCGTAGAAGTCCTTAGGCATGATGTAAAAAAGGAGTAAAAGTTAGATTAAGGGAATAGTGTTGACTGAAAAGGAGCTAGTACTAGAACAAACCCAACAAGATACTAGTCATGAAGTCTCGTTAAGCAATGAAGGGGTCGAAGAATTAAAAAGAAAGTTAAGATAAAGGGTGAAAATAAAAAAAGCCCTCCTTACGCTTAGGCAGAAATCGGGTCAATACATCTGCTGTCAGAATCACAATGATGATTACTGACATTGAAGACTGACATCATGGACTAAGTAATGCAATGCACAACCCTTCCTAGCCACTCAGAATCTCTCAAAATATTTCTGTTTCATTTCTTACAGAGATTAAACACATTTCTATTGACTTTCTCACTCCGAGTTATTTGTTATTGAAAAGGTGGCAGTGTGCTCCAGCCTTCGATTACTAAAACCAAATATGCACTATTGAGTCTAGAGCCAAAAGAGATCATCCATAAATCTCATTAGGACACTTATCTAAAATCTTCTTGCAAATTCACACAATGTGAAAAACAAGAAATATATATCAAGAGTCCTACGCATGATCCTTGTGATTTTGCTAGAACATCTGAGTGATATTTATCTAGTCACGGTGAAGATGGAAATCATGCTTGACCCAACATCAAACAAGCTCTTGGTAGGTGACTTGTGAGATCCGACACGGATCAAACTTGGGATACGGGATATCTATTCGGTCCAGCTTATGATTTGACGAATGAATTTTGAAAATAATAAAACTATTAGTGTGTCATAAAAACTGTTTGCATCTTGACACATCGACTAATTTTCTAAATCAATTTTCAATCTTATGTCCATAGGAAGCCTCACAAGGGTATCCGGACATAGAAAAGCTGAACACGAATTGACGGATTAATCGTTAAGATAGTAACTTACCAGTTCATTCTTACCATGTTGTCTACTTTGAGATGCTCCGGTAATGAGAACGGCTAGTGCAGCTGCGAAACCCTGTCAAGGAGATTCTTTGGAATTCTACCTGATCACAGGCAATATTTATACTGATTAACAAAGAACCGTGGTTATTACAACCGTATTTGATGAAGTGACTAACCCACTTTCGTCCATACTTGTTGATTATCAGTAACCCTTTCATGCATGTAATCCCAATGGTCGCAGCTATTAGATCAGGACAAGTCAAGATTCAAAGCTACATGCTTATACATGACCGACAAAAGTAAAGACATCAAGAAAGCTCAAATACACGTTTCAAGACTTCTGCTACTCTGATACCGTACGTCTTTCTTGAAGCGACGGAGTATTAAGTTGATACCACACGTCCTCTATAAAGTAACGAAGTATTAAAGTTAAAGAATATCAAGAAAGATGGTTACACACGCTTTCAACATCAAGAACAATATGAGCATGTCTGTTTGAAGGTCACAAGTACACAAGATGGCAAAAGATCACAAGATGATGATAAGAGATTATGCTTGGTTGATGATCTCAAGAGGCTAAAGATCACCTACAAGTCAAGAACAAGCTAGAGCCTAAAGTCAGTGATCACTATATTATGTTCACAAGATAAAGTCAAGAAATCAAGTCTGTGAGCATAAGACTGAAGACAAAACATAGTATGCTAGGTTTAAGTTTTTTGTAAAATAGAGTGACCTCTTTTAGGGGGAGATTGTTAGGAATACGAAAGTATCGGTCACTTCCATAAATATCGTTAGATAGCTCGTTAAGTAATATTTGGAAACTAGATAGGCTAGATAAGCAAAAGCTCCTGGAAAGCCCATGGACCAGCCCTAAGCCTATGGCCAACCACTTAAGTGGTATATAAACCCTTTCCATGCCATGGAAATGGTGTTGGTTGTTCATTTATTTCACATAGTAATCTAACATTCTTTTCTTTCTTTCTCTCACTAAATGTTCATCCAACCACCTCTCTTTCTCTCTCTAAACCCTAGGTCGAATCCATACCTTATGTGTGTTAAGATATCCTACACGAACCTTGAAGCTAGTTATATAACAAGCTAAAAGAAAAACGTTTATGTCACATATGGGGGTGTTTGGCTAAGCTTATATGATGGGATTATGAGCTTATTAGCTTATATATGTCATATAAGCCCAAACTAAGTGTTTGGCTAAGCTTATATAAGTGGGCTTATGAGCTTATATAAGGGGGTTTTGATAAGCCATAAAAGTGTGGCTTTTTTAAGTGAGTTGGGCTTATATAACATGTTACATTACAAATTACAAATTTACCCTCAATTATACTTAATCTAACATTAATATTTTTAAACCCATGTCTCTTATAGTCATTTACCACTTTAAAATAAACCAAACCTTTGAATTTATAGACTTACTAAATATAAGCTAATCCAAACACTCAACGTGGGCTTATAAGCTTACGATATATAAGCCATAAGCCGCTTATATAACATAAGCCTAAGCCCAACTCATAAGCTTAGCCAAACACCCCCTTAATAAGCTAGCATGTGAATTGGTCAAACACAATCGAGAAAATATAGTAGACTATTAGAGAAGATAATCAACGTTTCTGTGCGTCGAGTAGTGTTGTGTCAAATTTTTGCAAAGCTTACTCCTACTCGATAATATTATGTTTGGCTTGAACTCTGTTCGATTCCCAAACAGTTGCATAATATCATGTCTATGACAAATTTTAAAATGCTAGCATGTGAAATTGGTCAAACGCAAGCTGGAAATTTTTTGTTAACCGTTTGAGAAGATAATCTATGTTTATGTGTAATCGAGTAGAATTCAGTTAAACTTTCGTAGAGCTCGACTCTACTCGATAAGATTATGTCTGGCTCGAGCTCGGCTTAAACTTCGTAACATGTTGTATTATAAGAACTATTGCTCATGATCCAATAATACGTGTTTTTGGGCTAATTACACGAAAATTAGCTCATGCTCCATTTTTATATTTTTGTGTATACATCTATTTTTTCTCTTATGTATGTAGCATACTTTTGAATATGCTCTTCTTGACGTTTCGTGTGATCAATTGTGTGTATTATTTGACTAGCTTACCTTTCAATTTAGACACTCCTATTTATTATGGGATAGGTAAAATGATCAAATAATACACACAACCGTATTATAAAAGGTGACACTTAAACTACATTTTCATACAATTAACTTTACATTTTTATAACAAGTGAAATACTATTTCTTCCTCAAAACTCATTTTCAAATACTAGAAGGGTACCCACACAATGCAGCGGCGGGTACCAAATATACACGGCTTGACCCGGTGGAATACATGGATTAACATTGATTAGTTTCCAAATATAAAATTAACATTGATTAGTTTCTAAATATAAAATTAAGATTTCACTTTTCACTTTTCAAGATTTAAGACAATATGCTTTATATATTAAGTATAAAAGTATAGAAGTATAGATAGTTCCCCGTAAATAGGTAAAAGTAGTGTTTATGTTTTAAGAATATATATAAATGTTAAGTTGAAGTATCTATTATTTGTATAGGGATTAAGTTTTTGGAGCGATAGTCAAAGACAAAAAAAAAATTATTTGATTATTTGTTTTACGGGATTGACAATAACTTATAGGGTTTTTCTAAAAGCAACCCTTAGGGCTTTTGATAATAACTAATTTCCATCAATATCTCTTGAAAAATAAAAAGAACAAGCTCTAAATTATCAACCTCCCCCCTTATATTTCTGGGTCATCATTCCCTCCCTTTTTTTCCTCCTTTTTTTACTCAAACACATTCTCTATATTTTCTTCATTACTCTTACTCAGATCTTCATATTATATGTTTTCTTTAATGTTTAACTATTATTAGGTCCTCTTCTCAAGGTAAAGCTTTTCGTTAATTACCAACTTCCATTTCCATGATATAAGCTATACATCTCACATTACTTTTGTTTAGCATGAAAAAGAATATCATGTGAGTTGTATTCCCATTCCCAATGATAAACAATGAATAACCAGTAATTTTCACAATCAATGAATAAACTTACATGTGAGTTGATCTACATTTATAATTGTTGCATCGAAAGTAAACTAATCGGATACCTTCCCATTTCAGCTAAAAATGATTAAAATATCTAATTACTCTAAGCTTATAAATGGGTCAAATGTTTAATTTCATATCGACATGAGACGGGGTGTTACAGATCATTAGTACATGCGCTGACTCCGGCCATATATAACCATTTGTTTCGCCGGGGACACCACGTCAACTTTTACCGTTAAAACTAGTTACGTAAACTTTTACTTGTCAAATCAACTTATGGCATGCGGGAATATGTTCACGACGATGGCGGTGGTCGCCCTGCGGGACGCTGCTAATTATTGTTAGTGAATATCCTATTTCAATATTGATATTTCTCTATAATTGTGTCCTAACCTATTTAATGCATAATATATTTGTACATTATATATTTTTGATTTATATGGGTAATATTAAGAATAATTAAATAATATTTAGTTACCATAATGAAACTCCGTAGGATATTGTATCTTGATGGAAGATCTAATTTCCTTATGAGATAATGTAATTATGGTAATGATTACATAATCATTCCTAAATTAGGAGTTGATCGCTGCTTGACCTCTCTTATAAATAGAGGATTATTCACCTCATAAAAATACACACAAACATTACGATCCATCACTAAGAAGAGATGATTAAGTAGAAGATCTCCATCATACCTGTGTTCTTCATGCATGATGATCTCATCTCCCGATAACCACACACTTGAGTCAGCTGGAATACTTCACGAGATCTACCAAGGGATGAGAAACCTTAATATGGAGTAGTTTTTCATTAAGATAAATCATTTTAGCATTTGGAATGTAGGAAAATTTAATATGCTTTAATGTTTGAGATGGGAAAACTTAGTATGCTTTAATGTTTGAGTGTTTATCGATTTCTAATGTAATTTGATATTATAATAATAAACGTTAATCGATTAGGAATCATTCCGTGTATTTTGATTATTTATTGTGGTTAAACTGCATTTAGTTCAGTTAATTTTGAAGTAAATTTATCAAATTAGCAAACTAATAAATGATAAATTTTTTAATCGATTAGGAATCATTCCGTGTATTTTAATTATATATAATTTTTAAATGCGTTTTATATATGTACAAAAATTGTATATAATTATTATATAAAATGATTTTTTATAAAATATATAATAACTTTTTTATAAAATATATAACCTTTTATAAAAAATATAAATTGGTTCGTTTCGGCCGGGTCGGTCCGGTTCCTCGTTTCGTATCATGGATTTATGGTATTGTAACGTTTAATGATTTGTTATTGTATCGTATGGTGGATTTGGCGAATTCTGGATTTGATGAAACGTAGATTTTTTTTCGGAAAAATCTGGTAAAACTGCAGCTGATTTTTTTTTCCAGGTTCATGTTAGGGTCGACATTGTCGACCCTAAAATCGAACTTTGGGTCGACAATGTCGACCCTAGCTTAGTGGAATGTCTACGAGGACTGCTGCAAATAAACTGCTTATTATATATATATATCTTTGGGTCGACATTGTCGACCCAAAATTCAAAAAGAATGTCGACCCAAATTTATTTATTCACTAAATAAATAAATACATATATTCTTTATTTAAAACATTTATTAAATAAAAAACTTAGGGTCGACATTGTCGACCCAAAGCTTTTTTAGCCTTGTCGACCAAAAATTAAGTCAAAGGTTCCCACAAAAGTGGTGGCCCCATATTCGGACCCAAGTCTCAAAGGAATGTGTCGACCCAAAATGTTTTAGGTAGTAAATTTAGGGTCGCCGTTTTTGGGTCGACTAAGTCGACCCTTAGACCCTAGGGTCAATTGCTTTTGTTTTTTTGGGTCGAGTATGTCGACCCGAAGTCTTTCTTTTGTTGTAGTGTTTGAATATCAACCTTAACTACTTTCTTTGATCACTTTTGTAAAGTTATAGATAAAACATGTGATCACGACAAAGAATAACGTAGATTATTTTATGGGATATGAAGTATATCGCGTTCATGTACCACAAACTTCACACTGTTAACTATGCAAGCGGGGTATATACATGCACTAGTAGGTCCACATGCCAAAGAGAATAACTCTTCACTACAACCGTCTCTCACTTTTTTTCACGAATCTACGAAAGAGATACAAACAGATTTAGATGAGCAATAACTCCAAGGTAATATATCTAATGTATTTACCTTGTAATTAAACCACGTGGGAAAACTCGTTTCCACGTTATAAGGTGATTCTATACAAAAGTTCATGATATTAGGATAAGTCATAGAGAAAGAAGATTTTTCAAAATAAAAAAAAGGAAGAAACATACTTTCTGTAAGCCAAGATGTCTGCGTCGACTTCAGGACTGTTGTTAAGTACAAACCATACAACTGCCTGCATAACATCTGTAGTTAGCCGAGATTCTTTCATTCTACCCATCGGTTTGCAAACGGACCGGAACACCTCGAATTTATCTGGTTGAGGCAAACCGTCGTCATTTCTGCCAAGACGATTAAATCTCGTCTCGACATCATCCTTAAGATAACGCGAACAAAAAGTTAATGCTTCTTCTGCAACATAACCCTCCGCAATAGAACCTTCAGGCTTTGCTTTATTTCGGACATAATTCTTTAGCTTCTTCATGTATCTTTCAAATGGAAACATCCACCTGTAGCGAAGAGGGCCACCTAGAATAGCCTCATCGGGTAAATGTATAGCCACATGAATCATTATGTCAAAAAAAGCAGGAGGAAAGATTTTCTCTAACTCAATCATGATACTGATCGATTGTTTTTTAGCTTTTGCCATGTCCTGCTGCATCAAAGTTCGAGCACAAAGCTGCTTAAAGAATAAGCAAAGCTCGATTATAGGAGCTGCAATGTTTTTGGGCAAGTATCGTTGTACTCCATAAGGAAGTAACCGATGCATCATTATATGACAGTCATGAGATTTCATGCCCGTTATATTGTTATCATCAGCGGTCACTTTTTGCTTGAAGTTGGATCCAAACCCATCAGGTAGTCTAACTCCTTTGATGAATTTACAAAAACGTTTTCTGTTTTCTGCGGTGAAAGAGTACTTTGGATTGAGGCTTCTCGAACTTCCCGTTTGGTTTTTTAGCTAACCACAACTCCTTTCTAACATTCAATTTTTCCAAGTCTTGCCTTGCTTTTGGCGTGTCTTTGGTTTTGTCGTTCTGTAACAAGGTATTCAGTAAAGCCTCAAGTGCGTTCTTTTCGATGTGCATGACATCGAGATTGTGTTTTAGTAGAAGAAAGGGCCAATACTCAAGATCCCAAAAGATAGAACCGCTTACCCCAATTCAACTCAATTCTCGAATAGGTTTAGGTTCTTTTTTAGTAATATCTGGATGTTTCCCCGGGCGACGTTTTAAGACTTTATTAATTTGTAACTGGATATCCAATTCGGAAAACTTTCTAGGTTTAGGTTTCGGTTCTTTTAAACCATAGAATTCCTTTTTTTTATTCCTTAGTGGATGATTTGTCTTTAAAAATCTTCTATGACCAACATAAGCGATTTTGTTCTTGACAGCCATCGATGGAGTGTCCTCGTTACAGGGTGGGGGCATGCGAGTAGCCTTGCCCACTCCACCCAGACAAACTACTCGAGCTGGGAAATCATGAGGTCCATAAGAGAGCCGCTTTCATTTCGAAATAAGTACCCGTAGCAGCGTCTTTCGTCCAGACTCCTTTCCATAATTCTTGGAGTTCTTTAATCAAAGGCTGCAAGTAAACATCAATGTCCTTTGCAGGTGATTTAGGGCCAGGAATTAACATCGTCAACATTAAAGAAGATTCTTTCATACACATCCACGGTGGTGTGTTGTATGTGTCAATATGACCGGCCACAGCGTAATTTTGACTCATCATGCCAAAAGATTAAAACCATCAGCAGCCAACCCTAATCGAACGTTTCTAGGGTCACAAGAGAACTCGGGTTTTATCATGTCAAAATATTTCCATGCTTTACCGTCACACGGGTGATTCATCTTACCTTTTTCCTTAGACTGTCCAGTAGCATGCCAAGTCATCCACTTTGCTATGTGTTTTGTGTTGAACATACGTTGTAGTCTAGGTTTTAACGGAAAGTAACGCACGATCTTGTTTGCAACTAACTTCCCCTTTGTCTTCTTTGGGTCTTTATATCTACTCGCTTTGCAGACTGGACAATCAGGCCTCTTTAGGTTGTCCTCTGATCCCCAAAATAAAAAACAATCGTTTATACAAGCATGGATCGATGCGCAACCTACCGATCTTTTTGTATGTTCTTCTTGAATTTCATAGTAAGACGATGGGAAATTGTATCCATTTACTAGGGGACATCTTTTGGAGAAGAGCGAAAATCCTTGTTAAAACCCGGCATCTGATATTTTATGAAAAGCCTTACGTTGAAATCTCTGTTGTAAATTCAATGTAGTCCGATATCACAACTCGGGTTACAACATTTGTGTGACCTAGAAATAATTCTTCAAACTCGTTTATTATGACCCTTGTTTGGGCTGTTGAGGACCGTTTGTGTTTGAGTTTGTGATGTGGGACATTTATTTGCAGAAAATATCTCGAAGAACGCATCCATGTCCAATGTGTCAGGTTAATGTGGTACTGTGGAGGTAGCCGGGAAGGTTCACCGTGATATTTTCCAAGTGGTGTAATGTTTTGTGTAAACCCTTGATTATATAATTGTGCCTAAGAATGTCCGAGGTAAGGCTTATCATCACGGTTACAACAGCGACTACATGGGCAACGGATCTTTTGTGTGTGGTGGTGGCTCTAACATACACCTAATAATAAAAAAATAAACAAATTAACAAAATAAAACAAACAAACCTCTATATCAATTAAGGGTTTAAAACCAACCAAACAAGGGTTTAAGAATTATTAATTAGAGGATTAAAGAAAAAGAATTAAACTAATAGAAGAGGAGGAGGAGTGGTGGCTGCGGTACGTGGTGGTACCGTGTGCTCGTGTGCGAGTGTGGTGGCAGGTGGGTGGCTGTGGTGGTGGATGTGGTGGCGGGGGTGGTGGATTTGGTGGCTGTGGTAGTGGATGTGGTGGCTGTGTTGGTGGAGGATGAGGAAGAAATAATAAGTTTTTTTTTCTAACTATTTTTGGTGGCTTGAATTGGTAAGAAGTATAGATGAGTCTTAGGGTCGACAATGTCGACCCTAAGTCATTATGTGTTTAGGGTCGACTCCTTCGACCCTAAGTGTTTTTATTCTAGGCGGGTTATTTGACTTTTGGTGAAAATTTTGGAGGCAAAGTTTGGGTCGACATTTGTGTTTAGGGTCGACTCCCTTTTACGTTTAGGGTCGACAATGTCGACCCTAAGTGTTTTTATTCTAGGCGGGTTATTTGACTTTTGGTGAAAATTTTGGAGGCAAAGTTTGGGTCGACATTTGTGTTATGTTTAGGGTCGACAATGTCGACCCTAAACCTCTTAATAAAGTGAAACCTCATCTATTAAAAATAATCAATACTTTAATATTAAAATAATTAAAAACTTTGCAAATATTTCATTAAAAATAAATAATACAATAAATTAGAAATCATTTGAAAATATTCTTTTATATTATTAATAATTAACATTAATATTAAAAAGAATAATAAATTAAAAATCATTCAAAATAGTATCGGTGAAACATAAAATGTTAATGAAAACTACGGTGACGGCGTGTGTAGCGGTTGTGATGATTGAAAATATTAATGAAAAAGTATAATGTGTTTTTATTTATTAAAGAAAACTAATGATGAGAGTGGGACCTCTCGTTCTCAGTCTGGATGGAAAACTTCTTGGGACAAGAAGGATGACAAAGAAGATCAATGTGCATCCCGAGTGGAAGACTCTTCAAACACTAACCAATGGGGCAAAAAGGAAGCTGCATCTGGTAAATGGGCTGCAAATGGGCTGTAAAAAGAAAACTAATGATGAGAGTGGGACCTCTCGTTCTCAGTCTGGATGGAAAACTTCTTGGGACAAGAAGGATGACAAAGAAGATCAATGTGCATCCCGAGTGGAAGACTCTTCAAACACTAACCAATGGGGCAAAAAAGAAGCTGCATCTGGTAAATGGTTATGAGTTAGGGTTCTATATTAGAGGTTCAATGTAATGGAGTTAGGGTTCTTATTAGGAGGTTCTAATGTATGAGTTAGGGTTCCTATTTAGGGTTCCATGTATGAGTTGGGTTTCAATATTAGAGTTCAATGTATGAGTTTGGTTATCTGTTAGAGGTTCAATGTATGAGTTAGGGTTCTATATTAGAGGTTCAATGTATGAGTTAGGGTTCTATATTAGAGGTTCAATGTATGAGTTAGGGTTTCATATTAGAGGTTCAATGTATGAGTTAGGGTTCTATATTAGAGGTTCAATGTATGAGTTAGGGTTCTATATTAGAGGTTCAATGTATGAGTTAGGGTTCTATATTAGAGGTTCAATGTATGAGTTAGGGTTCTATATTAGGTTCAATGTTTGAGTTAGGGTTCTTATATTAGAGGTTCAATGTATGAGTTAAGGTTTCATATTAGAGGTTCAATGCTGAGTTTAGGGTGCTATATTAGAGGTTCAATGTATGGTTAGGGTTTTCATCATTAGAGGTTCAATGTATGAGTTAGGGTTTCATGTTAGAGGTTCAATGTATGAGTTAGGGTTCTATATTAGAGGTTCAATGTATGAGTTAGGGTTTCATGTTAGAGGTTCAATGTATGAGTTAGGGTTCTATATTAGAGGTTCAATGTATGAGTTAGGGTTCTATATTAGAGGTTCAATGTATGAGTTAGGGTTCTATATTAGAGGTTCAATGTATGAGTTAGGGTTCTATATTAGAGGTTTATCAAATTAGCAAACTAATAAATGATAAATTTTTTAATCGATTAGGAATCATTCCGTGTATTTTAATTATATATAAGTTAGGGTTTCATGTTAGAGGTTCAATGTATGAGTTAGGGTTCACTATTAGATGTTCAATGTATGAGTTAGTGGAAATATATTAGAGGTTCAATGTATGAGTTAGGGTTTCACTGTTGAGGTTCAATGTATGAGTTAGGGTTCTATATTAGAGGTTCAATGTATGAGTTAGGGTTTCATGTTAGAGGTTCAATGTATGAGTTAGGGTTCTATATTAGAGGTTCAATGTATGAGTTAGGGTTATATATTAGAGGTTCAATGTATGAGTTAGGGTTCTATATTAGAGGTTCAATGTATGAGTTAGGGTTTCATGTTAGAGGTTCAATGTATGAGTTAGGGTTCTATATTAGAGGTTCAATGTATGAGTTAGGGTTCTATATTAGAGGTTCAATGTATGAGTTAGGGTTCTATATTAGAGGTTCGGCTGCGACTCGGTTCGGCTGTGACTCGGTCGCGGCTGTGACTCGGTCGCGTTCTCTATTAGAGGTTTCAATGAGAGTTAGGTTTCATATTAGAGTTCAATGTATGAAGTTAGGGTTTCTATATCAAGGTCATGTAATGAGTTTGGGTTTCATATCAGAGGTTCACTGTAAGAGTTAGGATTACATATCAGAGGTTTCAATGTAAGAGTTAGGGTTTCATATTAGAGGTTCAATGTATGTGTTAGGTTCTATATTAGAGGTTCAATGTAAGTTAGGGTTTCTATATAAGAGGTTCAATTTATGAGTTGGTTCTATATTAGAGGTTCCAATGTAATGAGTTAAGGTTTCATATTCAGAGGTTCAAATGTATGAGTTAGGGTTTTCATCATCATAGTCAATGTATGAGTTAGAGGTTCGTATATTAAGTTCAATGTATGAGTTAGGGTTCTATAATAGAGGTCAATGTATGAGATAGGGTCTATATTAGAGGTCAATGTATGAGTTAGGGTTCTATATAGAGGTTCAATGTATTAGTTAGGGATTTCTATAATATAGGTCAATGTATGGAGAGTTAGGGTTCTATAGATTAAGGTTCAATTTATGAGTTATGTTCATATTAGAGGTTCAATGTATGAGTTAGGGTTTCATATCAGAGGTTCAATGTATGAGTTAGGGTTCTATATTAGAGGTTCAATGTAAGAGTTAGGGTTTCATGTTAGGGGTTCAATGTATGAGTTAGGGTTCAACGTATCACCCGCCAAAAATTCCCGCCAAAAACTCCCGCCAAAAATTCCTGCCAAAAACTCCCTCCAAATACTCCCGTCAAGCATTCTTCTTTACCATAAAAACAGATAGTATCTTATCCTCCCAAGCACACACACACTCTTATCCTCACAACCACCACCACATTCACCACCACCTCGATCAACTGTCACCAGATGGAGCGATCTAATCAAACTTGGTTGTGCAAGTGTAAAAACAGAAATGTGGTGTTACGAACATCATGCAGAGATCACAGCTATGGTCAACGATACTACGCATGTCCTAATTCAAAGGTGAACTAT